>ML798926.1:217983-247504 GCA_009831015.1 Picea engelmannii | reverse complement strand
CCAAAGTGTCCAAAACCTGATCTATGAAGGGTAAAGGAAAATAGTCTTTTAGGGTTGCCTTGTTCAGCTCCCTAAAGTCTACACACATCCTCCATTTTCCTGTTAATTTCTTGGGTACCACAACAAGAGGTGAAACCCACTTATTGTCAGAAATTGGATAAATGAATCCAACATTTAGCAGTTTCTGTAATTCTTCTTTTACAAAGTCTTTTAGAATTGGATTCATGCGTCTCTGTGGATGTCTTACTAGGGTTATCCCTAGTTGGATGTAGATGTGGTGAATGCAGGTGTCAGGGTGTATTCCCTTCATATCAGTGTATTCCCAAGCAAAAGCCCCTGACTGTTCTTTCAATAGATTTGTCAATTGTTCCTGTTGACTGGTACTCAATTCAGAGTTGATGTATAGACATCTACCTGGACTAAGTTCTATTGGAATGGTATATGGCCCTGAGTGTTCAGAAATAGTGAAAACCATGGATGGTGACAAGGAGGAAAATAACTCACTTCGTTCTTGAAAATCCTCTCTGAAAATCTGATCGTATTGAAGTTAGGTTTGTGGGAACTCAACATTTTCTGTTACAGAAATAAATTGGTTTAAAATGTCATCCTCTGTAGGTTCTTGCAGTGCATGAAACTCATCAACACTGAATAAGGATTCCTCATCATCATTCTTGAAATAAGGACACTTCAACCAACATAATTCCTCTGTAACAGGCCGAGTAGGTGGAAATAGAGTAAGTTTCTGTGAAGAAACACCATTTGAGATAAACATATCTCCACCACGACATCCTATGAAAGCCTTGGCTGTGGCTAGCCAAGGTCTCCCTAAAATGATTGGATGGCCTTTTGTGGGGTCCTTTGAATGAATAATCATGAAGTCAACAGGATATTCCCACGAAGCTAAAGTCACAAGGATGTCATCAAGAACTCCAGCAGGTTTTATAGTGGTTCTGTCAGCCAGTTCAAGTACTGTAGGAGTAGGGCTCATAAATTGATCTAATTGTAACAGTTCCACTGTGTTGCTGGTCATGATATTAATGGTTGCACCTAAATCAACTAAAGTATTACCAATAGACAAATTTTTGATGGTCACTGAAACTATTGGGTTTCCTGGGTTGGCATACTTTACAATTTTAGGTGTTTCAGAAATATAATTTGATAGCTATCCTACTAGATGTATTGTGGGTGGATCTTTCTGTTTTCGACCTGGTTTCTTAATGCAGAGTTCTTTGATGGTTTTGGCATAGATGGGAACATCTTTGATGGCCTGTAATAATGGAATATTAACACAGACATTTCTTAGTTCAGTCATGATGTCAAACTCAGATTGCACAATTGGTTTTTCAATGAGCAGCCTTTCAGGAAAAGGAGGTGTTTGGGGGGCCTGAGTTTGTGTGCTATGTTGTGATTCAGATTGTTTTTGTTTTGGAATGATAACATCTTTCAAGGGTGTCTCATATGATAAACTGTCTGTAGGCTCATCTTCATGTTCTTCAATAATTACCTTTGGTGTTGTTTTTGTTATGGGCTACCTTTTATTTAAAAAATTTCCAGATCTCAGCTGTACTTCTTGTATAGAAACAAAGTTTATGTTGTAAGCTGGATAGTTCTGGAAATCAACATTATGGAGTGTTAGGGGTGGTCTGTGGTTCGTATTTGGAATGGGTTGAGTGGGCAAAATGGTAGGACGTGGTGGATTCTGAGGCTGCCGAGGATTTTTTGGAATGGGTGGCAATGGAGGTGGAGTAAAACCAGGCAATAGTTGTTGCAATGGAGGTGGAGTAAAACCAGGCAATAGTTGTTGTAAATTTGGAGGATACTATGTGTATGGATTCTGGGGCATTGGAACTGCATGCTGCTGTTGGTTATTTCCAAAGTTCATATTTCTCCATCCCTGGTACCAAGGTTGAGCAGGGACATTTTGTGGAGGCCAATTTGGCCAGTTCCATGGGTGTTGTTGTTGTTGTGAGAAAGGTGGATAGTAGCTGGAAGATTGTGGGGATGGTTCTTGATATGCATTTGCATTTGAATTTCTAGGCTGCCAAGGCTTCTTAGGTGCAGATGGAGTCCCTGGAGTTTCCCCTCCCTTGAATATTGCTTGCAATCCAGGTAAGGATGGACAGTCTTCTGTTTTATGATTTTCAGTACATATTTCACATACATAGATGTTGTCCAAAGGGAATTCTCGTAAAGGGTGTCTTTTTCTGCATTTTGGGCAAAATATGCTTAGGACAGGGTTTTCCTCTTCCTGCTTCCTCTTGATCTTCAGAGTGTCTAACTGAGAGCCAATTTTTCCTAACAGATCTGTTTTAAAATTATCCAAAAGGTTTCCCAATTCGACTTTGGTAACTCCTCCAGATGTGGACATTTTGGTATTTTTGTTGACCGATTCTCTCACACTTTTTGTAGCTTTCCCTTTATTTCTTGAGTAAGTTCTACAGAGTTCACTAATTGCTTCAAATTTTTTCTAATAAATGTCTCCTAAAGCCATTAAATTGAGGGTATCAATGTATTCCTCCAAAACTTCTTTTAAGAAAAGAGTCTTGATTGCTTCATCCTGGAGATTATTATATTTAGATTTTTGAAGGGTATAGGTAAATCTTTCTAGAAAATCCTCAAGGCTTTCTTCATCTTGCTGTTGCATTTTGAAGATGTCATTCCGAGAATCCTTGGTTCTGCAATAGTCCTGGTACTTCTTTAAAAACTTTTCCTTCATATCTTCCCAAGATCTAATGTTGTATTCTCCTAAACTCATGAACCAACGTAGTGCAGAATCTTTCAGGGTGGCAGGAAATAATTTCAGTTTATGTGCATCTTGGAGATAGTTATAAATCCTGCACAGGATGTCGAATTCAAAAAGAAAGACATCTGGGTCCTCACTATTTTTCCCATGGAAGGTTGGTAGTGCTGAAAGTGGGATATTTTTCATACTGACATTCTGGACTAAATCCAAAATAGGAAATCCAAAGGTAGTTTCTGGTGGTAATTCGTTCTCTGCTTGTTCTTCACCTTCGTTTTCAATATGAAGTTCCCCATGTAATTCTCTCCCTCTTTCCCCCATGGTGAAAGGATTACCAAGGATTGTATAAACAATCTTATCCTTCTTTGGTGAGGGTGTGAAATCCCACCTTTCTGGATTCTTTCTATCATAGGTGTTGTATCCTATTGGTCCTTTTGAGGATCCTATGGCCTTTGATCTTACAGTTGTAGTTGTTATCTATGAAATTATAGAGTTAGGGTTCCTGAGAAGGGCTTGTATTTTCTCTGGATCAACTGTATCATCCAGGGATGGATCACCAAGATTTTGAGTTTGCTGATGTAAGGTGTTTCCTGGTTCTAGGATTTGTTCTACGGTCTCCTCAGCCAAAATTTCAGTCTCAGTTTCTATCGCTTTTTGGGTGGAGGTCTCTTCTTCTTTTTGTGGTTTTATATTTTTCCTAAATCTACCCCTAGGATCTCTATTTCTCATGAATTCATGCTAAATGAAATGAAAGAACTAAGATTGAGTTTCAAAGTACCTGTGATAACTGATATGTCGGTTTTCGCCCCTTTTGTTTCCACAACTCCTCTTACTATCAACCTGCTAACATACCACACCAAACTAAGTGCATTCTAAAACTAATCAATACAATTATCTTCTTACCTTTTAAACAGCTCCCCGACAATGGCGCCAAAAATGTCAGGGTGCTAAATTGAAGATTTGAATGACCTGAAACACTAAATTGTCAAACCAGGGTTGGTAAACTTTGATCTGCTACACTGTATGTGCGGGTAAGGCTCTAATCGCTATCTGAATGCTATCCTTAGCAGAAAACACAAACTCACTCTGAGAACTTGAATCCTAATGATTATCCTGAAACTTAGCATTTCCTATTTAAGTCATTAATAGAAAACAGTCCTATGCTTAAATGTTGGTGCTTCTATTTCCATGCAGAAGTGTGATTTCACAAGATTATTTCACCACTACTTTTAATCATCTATCATCACCATTTCGATTCAAGCCATGACAAAAAGAGTCTTTCCTAAAATGCATTTAATCTAAACATTACAAATGAATCTAAGTCTGTCTACAGGAAAACAGAGCAATAACCTACTTACCCTACTGGTACCGGAAGCTTCCTTTGATTTAACTGTAATCTAACTATTCTAATGAAGCAGGGTAACTAACTATCTAACAAAGCAAGGTTCACTCAAACTCTAAGTTATGTTCGAATTGAAAACTAGAAACCAATCAAACCAAGTTCGTGCTCTAAACCCTACAGGAATCAAACATGCATTCAATACTCATCAACGTAAAAGATATCAGTATGCTAGAACGATTCGATTGAAGAATAAATAAACACGATTTTGAACGAGTTAATTCTGAAACTGTAAACTATCATGTAAGCAAACACTAACACACTGAAATAACTAAATCTATGACAGAATAAAGCAGCGGCTTGCACCTGTTTGGAGGGCCCAACCAAACGGCACAAACGCTGTTAGGAATAACCAGGACCAACTATATCATTCTATGCAAACATGGTGTAAACTTCACGCTTTATTAACTCAGAAGAAAATACTCAAATCATATACTAGTCGAGCAACATAACGCAACAGAAGTTTTTGTATTCAGAAACATGTGTTCACGACATAACATAGTCCAACCCGTTCTCAGGAGTGATCTCCTGTTTATAACAGTCTAAAGAAAAAATTCACCAGTTCAAACGGATCCCCGATCCGAAAATAGCTTGGAATCAAGTTTTAAAATGGTCTTCACATCTTCGTGACACGTAGTGTCATGAAGTGTGAACGATGAAGAATTAACGACTCAGTTTTATCATTATGACTTCAATCATCCCGTGAGCGATAACTCCAGCTGTCGTGTGAATCTCACTGTCTCCCATTATGACCATAACACATAGATCTTTGAGCGGCTTCATTGGTATCTCCATGGGGTACAAGTCGGTACCTGGTACTGGCAATCCTGTTCCAAAAATAGAAGTGGTACCTAACCCAAACGACATTGGTTTCAATATCAATTTAAATCATTAAAATGCATAAGAATAGCTTGAAACATAAAGATACCTTAAGTAGCCCCATTGAATGGTAGGGAGATGTCAATTATGTCAAAACAAGGCCAAAAAGGGTGGTACTGGGTATAGAAATGGAGGTCTTTGGAATATAATATAGGCAAAACCATGATCAAAACTGGAGACCAACATTCCTCATTAGCACGTCTGACCCTTGGTATGGAGATATCTTTCTTTATCTCCATACCCAACGTTTTCAACCTGATATATCTCATGAAGAGCACCATCGTATCCACCATCATTCTCATCGCTGCGTTATCATCGGTGACACATTGTATTGTCATGGTATTGATACTATCCTACGATGATGTTTGATCCATGAAGAGGCTGAACACGTTCTTAATGACTGTCACCTTGGAGTGTGTAGCAGTCACCTTTTTCGGATTGCTACAGCCCAAAATTTTTTATGTGCCGGTTACTTTTGGCCCTCCATCTTCAAAGATTGTATGGAGGCCATCAAAAAGTGCCCACCCTACCAAGTTTTTCAAAAACAAGGCATGCACCCACCCTGATCCACTGCATCCCTTTATTTCCATTGGCCTCTTTGCCAAATGGGGCATTGATTTCATGCAGTATAAGCCTACCTCAGCTGGGGGGCACGGTTATATAATCGTCGTTGTCGATTACTTTACAAAATGGGCTGAGGCTATGCCTACCTTTCTGAATGATGGTCGTACTGTAGTCCTTTTCTTTTTCAATCACATCATCACTCGTTTTGGTGTTCCACACGCGATTGTCACTGATCATGGTTCACACTTTAAAAACCATATCATGATTGAGTTGCATTCCAAGTTGGGTTTTCTCCATGAGAACTCATCCCCGTACTATCCTCAAGCGAATGGACAAGTTGAAGCCATCAACAAGGTCCTTAAAACCATGATTCAATGTATGGTAGGGGAAAACAAGACATCTTGGCATTTACAACTTTTCTCCGCTCTCTGGGCTTACCGTACTTCAGTGAAAACTGCTACTGGATTCACTCCTTTCCAGCTAGTATATGGAATAGAAGTTGTTTTACCGATTGAGTGCGAAATTCCCTCACTGAAATTCAAAGTAGAACTCCTGCCCCACACTTCTGCTGAAGAAGAACGTTTCTTACACTTGACTAGTCTAGATGAAATACGTCATGATGCTGCTCTCATCAATGAGACATATTAAAAATGAATTAAGAATCAATATGACAAATCTGTCCATCCTAGCGTTTTTGCAGAAGGAGACATAGTCCTCGTTTATGACCAGGCTCATGATAATTTAGGGACAGGGAAGTTAGAACCTTTATGGTATGGTCCTTACATCGTGAAACATGTTCTACATAGAGGCGCCTACGAGCTAGTTGACTATGATGGAATCTTCCTAGGTGAGCCCCAGAACGGGCTTTACCTTAAGAAGTACTATGCATAGGACATCTAGCATATGTTCTTTGTACACTATTGTATTTTTAGTTTGGTGTGTCTTTTTCTTTTGCGTGCTCAAGTTTTTGCCTTAGCCACTTATACCGTGTCTTTTGTTTTCACCCGCAGATGGCATCTTCCTTTTTTATCTTTGTCGGGTTTGTGGATGGCGCTAGTCGTCACACCCAGAACGTTGTTTCGACAGCTTGGGTCGTTTACCACTCTGATGAGTTGGTGAGTTCTGGAGGTATTTTTTTAGGATTGGCAACTAACTACATGGCAGAGTATTATGTTGTCATCAGAATTTTAACCGAAGCTTCCTCCTTAGGCATTTCTCGCATGATCGTCAACCTAGACACCCAACTTGTTTTCTATCAACTTAATCGAATCTAAGCTATTCGCAATCCTATCCTGTTGGAATTACTAAGACAACTGAGAGGGGGGGGTGAATCAGTTGTAATTGAGCTTAAACAATTTTTATGTCTATTAAAATTATTAATCTTTCTTCAAGTGATCATCAACAATATACCACATATGGACAGTAAAAGTAAAGAGCATCAGTCACACATAAGGTATACCCAGAGATAGATTTTTCACGAGGAAACCCATAAAGGGAGAAAACCTCTTCTTCTTCGAAATGATAGGCAGTCTTTTAAGTTCTATACATCATCTATAATTGAGCACCAACTCAATATGAGGCCGTTACCTCTGTTTTACAAGCTGCAACTTGTTTGAGAGCACCAACTCTCTGGTTTCTCTAGCACCCACTAGAAGGAAGCACCAACTCCCTTAATGTTTCAACACCAACTGGATGGAAGCACCAACTTCCAGTTACACAGGATCCAACCTGTATAACAAAGAACACTTGTTCTCCCTTGCACCACCCTGCCACCCTGGTTTCTCTGGCAGCAACCAGATGAAAGCTACAACTTCCTGTGTTCAAGTTCTCGCTTGAACCTATGAGGACAACAGTCCTCACGAGCGCCTCCCAACCTCCCTAAAATATGAATAAATAAGTAAATAGTCAACTACGCAGATTAATGAGTTCTTACCAATGTCTCTTTGTTCTGTAAATCTGGTCTTCTTCTAACTGTTATGCAATTCTTCTCTTCCTCTATTTGTTCCTTAGGTCTGTTCTGCATCAACTTCTTTTGTTATTCTTCTCAGCTTCAAGTTTTATTTCATTATCTATTACTCTTCCCTGAGCTTCATCTCACACTGTCCATATTTTCAATCTCACTCTCCTCTCTATGATTTTTCTTTTCTTACAATTTAATTCATTTTCATACGGAACAACCGCACATGCGTTGTCTGTCTCATTTCCTTTTATTCACACCTCCCCGACGGTTCCACTTCCCATTTCATTAGAAAAAACAAGGACAAGTGTCTGAGAAACTAAAACACTAACTGATTAGCAATCATGAGTCTGTTTTACTAATAGATTCGTAACTGAGGAGTTAACTGTGAGAGAGAAAAGTAGCCCTCGGATCTTCGTTCAAATTCACCTGCATGGTTGGATTGGCTTCATGAGATATTGCATTCATTTAAGCATTTATGTGGATTAGCTTAGCACCTCTAGCTTCTACCTCCATCTTCCATCGATGTGATCAATGGCTATGACCACGCACTTATGCATAAAGCGCTTTCGTGATTTCTCATTTCGTGATTTTCAACACTATGCCGCGTTGACCCCAAGTCAGTGAAATTTCGATTACTTGCCACATGTCCTATGATTCCACAGTCCAGATATGATCTTGATTCAATGGCTGCGATTGAATCGCGATTGATGCATTGTTTTCTTTGCCTCTCCATGTCGCGATTCGCAAAACTCCAATATGGGGTTAGATCAACGGTTCAGATCTGGTCTTGATTCAACGACTAAGATTGAATCGCGATTTCGACAGTCTTGATGTTTGGTGTTTTTGTCACTTCAAAGTCCCGATCCACGAAACTTCGTAATGGAGTCAGATCAACGGTCCAGATCACATCTTAATCTGACGGCTCAGATTAAATCACAATTTCACATATCGCGACATCGAGATTCCTGTTGTTAATAGTCTTTGACATCTCGAACAATCGATCCCCGTAACTCTGACATGGACTTGAATCAACGGTCCAGATTCAACCTTAATCTGACGTCTCAGATTAAATCGTGATTTTGCATATCACGACATCGGGATTCCTGTTGTTAATAATCTTTGACATCTCGAACAATCGATCCCTGAAACTCCGACATGGACTTGAATCAATGGTCCAGATTCAACCTTAATATGATGGCTCAGATTAAATCGCGATTTTTCATATTGCGATATCGAGAGGTTAGGGAACCCTGTTCCTTTGACTCTCCCGTCAGTGAAATGACAATCTATCCCCACGTGTCTTGCCTGATGATGGACGGTCCTCCTTCTTTCAGGATTTTGTAAGCCCCGCTACTCCTTGCACTTTAAAGAACGTGCAGGTTCTCCTTGATCCAACGATGATTGGGTCCTGCGTTTGGATCTAACGTCTGAGATCTGTCCTCCTCTTCATAACTCTTCTTGTCTACATTCAGATATGATGGCCCTCATTCTTTCGAGAATTTTGAATGGGGTCCAACGATTAGATATGCTTCTCAAACCTTACGGGCCTACCTCTTTAGCGTGCTCTTATTCAGATATGACGTCCATTGGGAATTCAGGAAGGGATCCAATGAACACGGTTGTTGCTCTTCCCTGATTATCACTGCATCGTTGATCATCGCAGTTGTAGTCAAGCCATCATCACTACTGTACTTTCCATACTTTTGTTTGCCTGTCTGTTAAAAATTTCCTGTACTCATGCCATCTTCATTGTTGTACTTCCCATCAATGAAAAGCATTCGTTGTCTGTTAAAATATTTGCCAACAATCTCCCCCTTTGGCATTGATGGCAACACAAGCACCCACATGTATTCAGACTTGACTCTCCTCCCAAATTCTTTTCTCCCCCTTTGACATCAATGTCTAAAAAAAAAAAACATTCTTCCCCTGATCTTGTTGCAAAACATACTCCCCCTGTCGACTACAAGCACCTTGGAAGTACACCAGATATTCAATAAGTACTCCCCCTGACCAGGTGAGCAGATTAGACACATGAAGTTATAACCCCCAACTTTTGATGAAGATATCCAAAAGGGGTCACTGCTAATGGTTTAGTAAAAATATCAGCAATTTGTTCTGTAGAAGGTATATAATTCAGTTGAACAATTTTGTTTGTAACTTGTTCTCTGAGAAAATAGTACTTTATTGGAATATTCTTAGTCTTGGAATGGAGAACATGATTCTTGGAGACACTAATGACACTGGTGTTATCATAATGAATTGGAATAGGATCAATGTAAGTTACCTTTAGATCTGCAAGAGTTTGTATCATCCATAATAATTTTGTGCAACAAGTAGCAACAACAATGTATTATGTTTCTATAGTGGATAATGAAATGAATCCTTGCTTTTTACTAAGCCATGCAACTAATGAGTCACCCAGAAAGAATGCTCCTCCACTGGTGCTTTTTCTCTCATCAACACAGTTTTCCCAGTCTACATCTGAATAAGCAGTTAACTGGAAATTTTGATTTCTAGGATACCACAGACCATAAGTCATTATTCCCTTCAAGTATTTAAATATCCTTTTGACAGCTACCAAATGAATTTGTTTAGGAGCAGACTGAAAATGACCCACCATTCCAACAACGTACATTATATCAGGACGAGATGTTGTGATGTACAAAAGACTGCCTATCATCGATCGATATGTCCTTTGATCAACATCAGGTGAGGATATCATCTTTACTCAGCTTGCAACCAACCACCATAGGTGTGCTAACTGTAGAGGAATCTTCCATCTGAAATTTCTTCAACATCTCTTTCAAATATTTTTCTTGAGAAATAAAAATTCTTGCAGAGCTTTGGTTTACTTGTAGGCCAAGAAAATATGACAGTTCTCCTATCATGGACATTTCAAATTATGTTTTCATAGAATTAGAAAACCATTGGACATATGGTTCATTAGTATAGCCAAAAACGATATCATCTACATAAACCAAAACAACTAGTAAATTATCACCTTCAGATTTAATGTAAAGGTTACTATCAACAGTACCTTTCTTGAACCCTTTTGCTTGTAAAAATTTGTCCAGTCTATAATACCAATCTCGTGGTGCTTGTTTTAGTCCATATAAGGCATTTTTCAGTTTACAAACATAATTAGGATTATATGTCAATGAGAATCCTTCAGGTTGCTCCATATATACTTCTTCCTCTAGATATCCTTTAAGAAATGTTGACTTAACATTCATCTGATAAACTTTGAAGTTCTTATGACATGAATAAGCAAGAAACATTCTGATAGCTTCCAATCTTTCCACTGGTGCAAAAGTTTCGTCAAAGTCCTAACCTTCAAATTGTGCATATCCTTTACAGACCAATCTGGCTTTATTCCTAACAACTTGTCCTTTTTCATTCATTTTATTCTTAAACACCCATTTGGAACCTATTACATTCTTATCTTCAGGTCTAGAGACAAGCTCCCAAGTATTGTTCTTCTCAATCTAATCAAGCTCTTCATTCATTGCTCTAACCCAATTATCTTCCTGGATAGCTTCCTCAAAATTTTTAGGTTCAGTCATAGATAAGAAGGCAACATGAGATTGTTCTGAGTCTTTAATCAGTTTCCTTCTTTTCTGAACTCCTTCATTTATGTCCCCAATTATCTGATTTTCAGGATGATTCTTTATAATAATTCTGAGAGGTGATTTTGCTTCTTTCTACTTATTTGTGTCAGTTTGAATATTCGTATCTTCATCTGATCCAGACTCTTCTCTTTCTGATCCTTGGACCTATTCATCTTCATCTTCAATTGTATCTTTTGTTCTTGGTTCAACACTGCTTACATTTCTGACTGGGATTTCTTCATCAACTTTTATATCTATACAATCAACTAGCTTGTGCAGTCTCTTATTGTAGCATCTGAACCCTTTACTATTTGTAGCATAACCCAAGAAGATACCTTCATCATCCCGGTCATCATATTTGCCAATATTTTCATCATTGTTCTTGATATAACATTTACTCCCTAAAACTTTAAAATGCTTAATTGAAGCAGGTCTTCCAAGCCAAAGTTCATAAGGAGTCTTGTCACTATGTCGTTTGAGATGAGCTTTGTTTAGGATATGAACAACTGTATGAATTGCTTCCACCCAATATGTATGAGGTATGTTCTTTTCAAACATCATTGATCTTGCCATTTGTTGTACTGACCTATTCTGCCTCTCAACAACTCCATTTGCTGTGGAGTCCTTGGAATTGTGTACTCTCTTTTGATCCCATGCTTATCACAGAACTCTTTGAAGTTACCTGAACTAAACTCTCCTCCTCTATCAGACCTTACTACCTTTAATCTTTTTCTTGTTTGATTCTCAGTCAGAGATTTAAATACTTTGAATTTTTCAAATGCTTCAGATTTTTGTTTCAAAAAGGCAACCCAAGTTAGTCTAGAATAGTTATCAATAATCAACATAAAGTAATTTTCTTGTCCTGTACCTTCTTTTCTTGATGGACCACATAGATCCATATGTACTAACTGGAGAGGTTTTTCTATTGAGGGAAAGTTTTTAGATTTGAACTGAGTACGAGTAAGATTTCCTATCTAACAGGATTTACAAACAGAGTCATATGGCTTTGATATCTTCTGAAGATCTTTTACTGCCCCATTGTTTCTGAGTTTGATTATGTGATCGAAATTTAGGTGACCAAGTCTCCTATGCCACAACCAACTTTCATCATATTTGATTAAGTGGCATTCTTCTTCTTCTTCTTTTAAAATATAGACATTATTTTCTGTTCTTATACCTTTTGCAACTAGCTGACCTGAATCCACAGTTTTTATTCTACAGTCTTTAGAGGTAAAAACAACTTCACACCCTCAATCACAGACTTGACTGACACTAAGCAAATTATGTTTCAAATCTTCTACATACAGCACATCTTGAGATTTTCTTTTTCCATTACTCAAACTTACAATTCCTTTACCTTTTACCTTTCTTGGTGCATCATTTCCAAAAGTTACATTCCCTGGTTTGCTATCACTTAGAGTTAGAAACTTACTTCTGTCTCCAGTCATGTGTTTGGAGCATCCACTGTCAATATACCAGGGATTCTTTCTCTTTTGGGCTGATAGCACTAGTCCACACTTGTCATCTACTTTCTTCTTCCAATCTTTGACATTTTTAGTAGTGGGGATCAAATCTGAATTATATTTCCTTAAGCGACAGTCTGTAGCTTTATGACCATAATTATGACAGTTGTAACATTCTGGTTCACTGAATAATAGATTATAACGATTGTTATGCTCATAATTGTTGTTGTGCTTCACCTGTGTCCTTCTCCCAGTCACCACATGATTTATAATCTGTGATTGTTTGTTGCTTGGTTGTCTCAATCTTTGTTGTGGAAGATAGTTATTCATTGAATTTCTTGATTGTTCATATCTAAATCTTAAAGAACAGTTTATAGCTTTGTGACCAAAATTAGAACAAAGAAAACAATAGCCATAGAAAAAATATTTGTACCTTGAAAAATTCTGTCTTCTTTGAGGAGGTTGACTTTTTTCATGCCAATAATCTTTCTATTCTAAAAATTTAGTTCTGGGGATTTTTCTTTCATTTCTTCTTGGTGGCTGATTTTCCTTCTTTATTTCTGCAGAGTGACTGTTGCCAATGTTTGAGGATTTGACAAACTTGATAGATTCTGTATTACTTGGATGATCACTACTTGATCCTTCTTCATATCCCAATCTAGCTTTCAACTTTGAACTTCTTTGCTGATTTAGGATGGAGGTTAATTCTTCTGAGGCTTTAATACTTGGCAGATTTTGATGATACAATCCTTTAAATTTCTCCATTTCTTTTCTAGTTTTTACTTTCTCTTCTTCTAAGGCTTCACACCTGACTTTCTTCTCTGAAAATTATTTTTTCAGTATGTCTTCTATTTTCTTTGCCTCTTCTAATTCCACTTTCAGCAGAGCAAAGTCTTCATTAAGTTTTTTACCATCTTTCTCGAATTGTGTCAACAATTGTTTTTGCTTTCTGTTCTTAGTTCTGAGTCTATCAATTTCTTCCAGTGCACTAATCAATTCTCCTTCCAAATCAACCACAGCGTCTTCATCATTATCATCACTGATTGTGCTTTTAATATTATAATTCTCCTTGGCCATAAGCATGAAGTCATTTGCCTTATCTTCACAGGATGAGTCACTATCAGTGTCTTCTGAGGAGTTGTCATTATTTGCAACCAAAATTTTCTTCTTATTATATTTCTTATATTTGTACTTCTTTTCATCATCAAAGTTCTAATCCTTTTTTTGATGAGGACACTTAGAAGCAAAATGACCTATCTTACCATAGTTAAATCATTTGAAGGGCAACTTCCCTTGATATTTTCCTGATACTTTCTTTAACCTTCTCACAAATTTTGCCTCAATATCGTCTAATTCTGAATCAATATTCTTGTCTTCTTTAAAAGATGCTTCTCTAGTACTGGATTTATCTTTGTTAATTCTCATTTCATATGCAGTTAGAGTTCCTAGAAGTTGATCAATGGATAGAGTTTTAAGATCATTTAATTTTTCTATTGCAGAGACTTTTGGATTAAATTTATCAGGCAGAGATCTTAAAATCTTCTGAACTAAGAGTGAGTCATCAAACTTCTCACCAAGACCCTTCATAGCATTTACAAGTTCTTCAACTCTTAAAAAATATTTGCTAATTGTTTCATATTCATTCATCTTTATTTGTTCGAATTTCAATCTGTATGTTTGAAGTTCGACATCTTTTACTTTCTCATTTCCTTCATAACTGCTAATAAGTTTATCCCACATTGCTTTGGCATTATTGAGATGCATCACCTTTACAAAATCAGCTTCAGCAAGTCCATTCAAGATAGCATTCATTCCCTTAGCATTAAAACTAAACTCTAACTTATCATCCTTGGAGGCTAGCACAACAGGCTTTGTATATCCAGTCTCTACTACATCCCAAACATCAGCACCCAAGGCCATTAAGTAAGTTCTCATTCTAATCTTCCAGAAGGCAAAATTTGTTCCATCAAACAGAGGGGGCTTAGAGGCCGAAGTCCATTCATGACTTGTCATGTTTAAGCTTACAGATCTATCTTTGAATAAAAGGAACCTGCTCTGATACCAATTGTTGGAATTACTAAGACAACTGAGAGGGGGGGGGGTGAATCAGTTGTAATTGAGCTTAAACAATTTTTATGTCTATTAAAATTATTAATCTTTCTTCAAGTGATCATCAACAATATACAACATATGGACAGTAAAAGTAAAGAGAATCAGTCACACATAAGGTATGTTTTTTCACGAGGAAACCCATAAAGGGAGAAAACCTCTTCTTCTTCGAAATGATAGGCAGTCTTTTAAGTTATGTACATCATCTATAATTGAGCACCAACTCAATATGAGGCTGCTACCTTTGTTTTACAAGCTGCAACTTGTTTTAGAGCACCAACTCTCTGGTTTCTCTAGCACCCACTAGAAGGAAGCACCAACTCCCTTAATGTTCCAGCACCAACAGGATGGAATCACCAACTTCCAGTTACACAGGCTCCAACCTGTATAACAAAGAACACTTGCTCTCCCTTGCACCACCCTGCCACCCTGGTTTCTCTGGCTGCAACTAGATGAAAGCTACAGCTTCCTGTGTTCAAGTTCTTGCTTGAACCTCTGAGGACAACAGTCCTCCCGAGCAACTCCCAACCTCCCTAAAATATGAATAAATAAGTAAATAGTCAACTACGCAGATTAATCAGTTCTTACCAATGTCTCTTTGTTCTGTAAATCTGGTCTTCTTCTAACTGTTCTGCAATTCTTCTCCTCCTCTGTCTATTCCTCAGGTCTACTCTGCATCAACTTATTTTGTTATTCTGCTCAGCTTCAAGTTTTCTTTCATTATCTGTTACTCTTCCCTGAGCTTCATCTCACACTGTCCATATTTTCAATCTCACTCTCCGCTCTATGGATTTTCTTTTCTTACAGTTTCATTCATTTTCATACGGAACAACCGCACATGCGTTGTCTGTCTCATTTCCTTTTATTCACACCTCCCCGACGGTTCCACTTCCCATTTCCTTAGACAAAACAAGGACAAGTGTCCGAGCAACTGAAACACTAACTGATTCGCAACCATGAGTCTGTTTTACTAACAGATTCGTAACTGAGGAGTTAACCGTGAGAGAGAATAGTAGCCCTTCGATCTTCATTCAAATTCACCTACACAGTTGGATTGGATTCATGAGATCTTGCATTCATTTAGGCATTTATGTGGCTAATCTTAGCACCTCTAGCTTCTACCTCCATCCTCCTTCGATGTGATCAATGGCTATGACCACACGCTTATGCATAAAGCGCTTTCGCGATTTCTCATTTCGTGATTTTCAACACTATGCTACGTTGACCCCAAGTCATCGAAATTTCAATTGCTTGCCCCATGTCCTATGATTCCATGGTCCAGATCTGATCTTGATTCAATGGCTACGATTGAATCGCGATTTCGCATATCGCGATTGCTACATTGTTTTCTTTGCCTCTCCATGTCGCGATTCACGAAACTCTGATATGGGGTTAGATCAACGGTTCAGATCTGGTCTTGATTCAACGACTGAGATTGAATCGTGATTTCGACATTCTTGATGTTCGGTGTTTTTGTCACTTCAAATTCCCAATCCACGAAACTCCATAATGGAGTCGCATCAATGGTCCAGATCACATATTGATCTGTCGGCTCAGATTAAATCACGATTTTTCATATCGTCTTTGACATCTCGAACAATCGATCCCCGAAACTTCGACATGGACTTGAATCAACGATCCGAATTCAACCTTAATCTGACGGCTCAGATTAAATCTCAATTTTGCATATCGCGACATCGAGATTCTTGTTGTTAATAATATTTGACATCTCGAACAATCGATCCCCGAAACTCCAACATGGACTTGAATCAACGGTCCAGATTCAACCTTAATCTGATGGCTCAGATTAAATTGTGATTTTTCATATCGCGATATCGATAGGTTAGGGAACCCTGTTCCTTTGACTCTCCCATTAGCAAAATGACAATCTATCCCCATGTGTCCTGCCTGATGATGGACGATCCTCCTTCTTTCGGGATTTTGTGAGCCCCGCTACTCCTTGCACTTTAAAGAACGTGCAGGTTCTCCTTGATCCAATGATGATCGGGTCCTGTGTTTGGATCTAATGTCTGAGATCTGTCCTCCTCTTCAACACTCTTCTTGTCTACATTCAGATCTGATGGCCCTCGTTCTTTCAAGAATTTTGAATGGGCTCAAACGATAAGATATGCTTCTCAAACCTTATGGGCCTACCTCTTCAGCGTGCTCTTATTCAGATCTGACGACCATCGAGAATTCAGGAAGGGATCCAACGAACACGGTTGTCTCTCTTCCCCGATTATCAATGCACCGCTGATCAGCGTAGTTGTACTCAAGCCATCATCACTACTGTACTTACCATACTTATGTTTTCCTGTCTGTTACAAACTTCGTGTACTCATGCCATCTTCATTGTTGTACTTTCCATCAATGACAAGCATTCGCTATCTGTTAAAATATTTGCCAACATACCCTACCTCGTCTCCACTTACGAGTTCGACGTCTTGAATGAATGTTTGATTTTATCGAATACAGACACATACCAAGAGAACTCAATACCATTTCAGATTCGTTAGCTAATTACATCATGGATAGGTATCTCACACATAGATAATTTTGCATAAAGGAAATAAATCACATCACATATCATCATGTAAATTAAAATGCATCACATAAAAGACATCATTATTTGCAAATCATTTGGCACTGTAAAAACTCGGAAATGTATATATATACAGCATGACTAAAAATGTTTTGATTACATAAAAAAAAGTACATAGAAGGGCAAAATGTTGGGTCCTCATGCCCATAACATCGTCATAAATACTATACAAAAAACTTTTGTGAGGTACTAATCCTCCCACATCACATTGTGCCCTAAGTAACACACCACTGCTCGAGCTACTCATCTCAGTAAAGAGTTAATACTCTCAGGGACTCCCACTGTGTATCTTTGCAAGTGCAAGGGTACGCCTTCCCTCTCAAGAGGAGGGATACCCATCGTCAGACCATAGAGGTTTGTCTCCACCTCTCAGAGAACGCCTATTGCTACCTCATGAGCTGCTACTATATGAACATCCCCGCGGTGTCCAAATGTCGGTATCTCTTCTGGACATGTTGCTACCCTATATGCATGACGAAACGATACATTCATTAGAAACTCTTCTATGTACCCAAAAAGAAAATAATATAAGTTTTAAAATTAAAAAAAAACTTAACGAGATCATTCTTGTTTTCTCACCTGACGCATCCCAGTCCACTCCATTTGGGAGGACCAGGTCCATGCTTCCCCGTAAATCTACTTTGGCGTATGGAAAATATTTTATCACAATCAATTGGCATCCCATCCAAGCGAAGAAATCATAGGTGAGTTTGAACTCTGAATCTAAGCCTAGTCTTGGAAATAGGCTAGTCCATCACTCCATACGTGGTTCTTCCACTAGCCATACTGCTAATGCAATTTGAGGTTGCATATGGGGAATGCGTTCTAAGAAGAAAAAAATCAAGAATGAGCCATACCCGAATTGTTTCTGCTACCCTGCTCTGCATCTCGTAATCTGCTCCTTCACATTCTGAAGGAACCCTTCACTCCAATTGAACAGTGTTGGCTCTAGACACTGTAAACCATAGGCCACCTATGATATTGAAACTAGGTGCGCACTGGTACTTCCCGCTATACTTGTAATGGAAAACAAAATAGACCGAAGAGGTAGGTCCCTGATATATTTGATTGCGATTCTACCTCCCACTAGTCTTGCTCCTAGGGCACAATGGTTTGTTAGGTACTCATCCACAGACGCCGAAAGTTCCCTCTGTCCGGATAAAACTATGGGAGCCCCTCTTTTCGAGAGGCCGGTCAGGAAGTATACATATTCCAACTCGATGGTGAGAAGATACGTTCCAATTCCGAAACCTTGTTCTGCGATGTTCCATAACCCGATCATATGCTCGAGAAGAAGAATCTTTTTTTTTCATTTTTTGCATTTTGAAGAACTTGAGGAGACCAAAATTCCTCAACGCGGCCCATGTTTGGAGACTTTGGAAAGTGGCCACATCATCGAGCTCATGCTCTCTTTCTTTCCAATCTATCATGATTCTTGCCGAAGTTACCTACAATCATCAACAATCAAAATTCATTAATCACATTTTTCGGTAATTTTTGGGCAATTTAAAATCTTTAAAAAATAATTGTTTTCTCTTCTAAGAGGCCAACACACCCTTTACATGAACATTAGGGTGCCAACGTTCCCTCACAAGGGCCATCAAGGTGCTTTAAAAATCCAAAATGACCCCTTTACGATTTGAGAAAGAGCTGGCCGTTTTTTAGCGTTTTTTCTTGTGTCTTTGGGAAGCACCCTATAGAAAACTACACTAGAGAGTTCATGCGCCCTTCATTAGCATACAAGAGCATTTTTAAAATCATACAACACTCCCCCACTTATCTTAGAGGAGCGCTGAAATTTTTTGGGTGCTTGGGCCGACCGAGGGCATCAATTTTAGTATCTAATTATTGCCTTAAAGTAAAATTGAATCGTACAAATGAAAGAAAGGAAGAAGAGAACCAACTTGGTCCGAACGGCCAGGAAAATGGTTGACCGTAGCTCTGACACCAAACAATGCAAGATTCACCTCCAAAGCACAAATTTTCCACTGCTACAAATCTTTCAACAAATGAAATGGTAAATGATATTTTTACCCCATTTTACTATTATAAATTTCATTTTTGCCTCAGATATAGTTATTTTTGGGTTTTAAAAATATTTTGGAGGCCTTATTAATCCCTTAGAATGCAGTTTTGACACTATTGGCAGGTTTCAAAGCAGTTTCGTTCATTTTTTCATCTTGTCACATTCACAAGCATAGTCTTAGTTTGTTCTCAAACTAAAACACATAAGAACGCATTGGGTAAAATTTTATCTCTTTTTCGGACCTGCATGGATACACGAAAAATGAACCCCTTGGAGTCATCTTTAAGCTCTTTTCAGACTCTCTAAATGTGAAAATATTGCCGAGTGATCTTGCTTCCTTTCCCACTCGTTAAAAGGTTTGAAAGGGCATCTTTCAAGTGATAATTTGTCTCTTTTTCAACCTCACGAGACTAACATTACGAAAAAGGACAACCCTGGATTCATCTTTAAGTCATTTTCAAACTCTCTAAATATGAAAAACCACCGAGTTTACCTTCTCTGGACTCGTTAAACAATCATACATTGAAGGGCCCATACGGGACCAAACCCTTACTTCTTCCAGTTCATTAAACAAAGGAAGAGGGACTTACTGAAGTTGAGTTATATCGAGCATGCGTTACCCTCCTCAAGCTCGTTAAACAAAAAAGAGGTACTCGTCTATTTGGATGGGGGAAAAATTGAAGGAAGAAAGCCAAGCAGTTTTTTAGAACACTACCAGTAATCCTTACAGTAGCACTTGAACTCGACATTTTATCTTTGCACACATTTTAATCCATTGAACCTCTGCACTAAACCAATCCTTTGAGTTTCCTAACTCCTTTGGGTCACTCTGTGTCAGTCCATGTTCATTTGATCCACCAATTACATCTCTGTGTCAGTTTCGTGTCGTTGATGGGGGATACACCAAGGCCCTCCTTCGACGCGTCTATTCATGTCGACTTCAGCGCATTATCCAGGAACTAGACTTAAAAATCATTTAGTACCTTGGGACCTGCATGCCTCAATGGCAGACCTCCTCGCGTCCGACACTAGGTTTACATCATTGACCTCTGATCGGATGATTCCATGAATGTTCGACTTCATCTCATCTATTCACATTCATTGGAATGTACTAGAGTACCTTGGGAATCATTCACATCAATGGTGATTTACCTCGTGCGTGTTAACAGTTTACCTCGTTGACCAGTAATCAGGACATCTATTGATATGGTTAGATTCATACTACATCAAGATCGGTAAGAAGACCTTCGGTTGAGTCATCACTCTTATATATACTTTGCCTAGGTTGCGACGAAGTTTCTTTTGAACATTGACACATATATTGTTACATAGATCCACTTTGTATTGGTCGTAGCTATGTCTTGTTGTTTCATAGATCCATTGTGTATTCTTTGTGGCTATGATCAGTTCAGGTCATAGGAGTATAGATCCACATTGTATCTTCGGTGGCTATACCTTTATGTCAATATAATTATGGATCCGCAGTGTATTTTATGGTGGTCATACCTTGAAAGCCTTTATCCCTCAAGCATAAGTATTCCTGCCTTGGGTTTGAAATATGTCATAATATTTTTTTGATGGTTGTGTGCAGCTTCTATCAGGTTCTCTGCATCCGTAACCTTTCTTGAAAAAGTCTACAAAGTACTTCAGTCATCAGTTCCCATCTTCTAACTTCGTACTTCAGGTGGAATATGTTACACATCAAAATTACTCATTACGATGATGGCCTAGTGTCGTCATTAGAAAATGTCAGGGAGTGCCAATGCTCTGTTGCCTCTTTTGGGGGAGCGTTCCAATGCTCTATGCCCCATTCTAAGGGAGTCCTGGCCTTTTTTGAGCAAATCTTTGGATCATTGAGAGAAATCAGGGAAGAATCCTTTCATATATGGAGTTGGTTGGGTTTGAATCTGAGGTCAAGGCTCGACTTTAGGAAAGATCCACAACTAAAGGAGAAGAATCATCAACTCATCCCAAGGATCTCTTAAGTGGTTAGGTCTCTCCAAGCCTATATAAGGAGGCCTCTTCATGGTGAAAGGGGAGACATTGTGAAGTATCAAACTTATGATTTCATAAGTGAGATATCATTGAAGCATCAACATTCTGCGTGGATTATTTGAACAAGGGTTTGGACAAAGGGAGTTTGGTGAAGATGCTACACTACATCCATGGTTGTAAGCACCACTTTGTGAAGTATCAAACTTGTCCCGTTTCCTTTAAAGTTTGCATACATTTCATGAACTTGTTTCTTTCATAGATTCATTATGAAGCTAATAATGGTAAAGTAGGAAGTATCGTTGTTGTTGTTGCTCATTGTACCATAGGACCTTCTAAAGAACTTGGAGATCAAGTTCAACCTGGATTGAGCAAAGACAAACGTCGATAAAAAGGTATTTACTATTCTTCCTTCCTCTTCTTTGATAGTTTAGCTTTATAAAAAAGAATGTCAGTGTCCACAATAGCAATTTTTGTCTTGGAGTTAGGAGTTTAAAGCCCAAGAGAGAATCTACTTGTCCGCAGGGGTATTTCTCTGTAACAACCCTCCCCCCCACCGCCCATATTAATGTTAGGATGGTCGGGGAGGTCCAAGTAACATTACGGACATTGATTTATTTTTAGGGATGTGTGAAGTACGGGAGGGGAATTGATTTGATTTTTTATTTAATTGCTTTTTATTTTTATTTATCTATTTATTTATTTTTCTTTTTAAGTGTTTTCATTTTAATTTTTATTTGTTTTTAATTTTAATTTTGTTTTACTTTTTATTTTTTAATGTTTCGTTTTATTAATGTTTTACCTTTTTTTTATTTATTTTTTGTTTTATATATTGTTTAATTGTTTCATAATGTTTTATTAATTTAAAATTTAAAATTGTTTTATATTTATCCATTTTATTTATTATATACATTTTTATTTGTTTTATTTAAGTTTTATATATGTTTTGTTTTATATATGTTTAATAACTTAATTAATTATTCTTAGTAAGTGATATTTTTAAAATTTTAATATATTATTATATGAATTTAATTTTTAATAAAACTTAATTATTAATTATTAATTAATTTAATTATTAATTAATTTAATTATTTATTTATTATTAATTGTTTTATCAAAATATTATAATTAAAATAACTTTATTAGATTAATTAGCATTAAAAAATGCACTTAACTATTTATTATCAACCTAATGTTTTTTATCTTAAGTTTGTTTATGCATGTAGGGACGAAAATGGTGGAGGGTTGAAAAAATGGAGGAGATGGCATGAAGGGGGTGGCAGGGTGATGAAGGATCATAAGAAATGGATGAAAGGAGAAGTGAAATCAACAAAGCACAACAAACTAGATGCCTTAATGCCAAACAGATAGTTGAAAAATCAAGTCACCTATAATCATAGGACCCCAACAATATTTACTATGTTTAGCCAATAATGTATGTGTCAGAGAGTGTAATTAGTTATAGCGAAGATGGAACATCAAATATCGGAGAAGAAAACACAACAACAATTAGTTCTGTTGGACTGATTTATTTACAACATAAATAGAGAATGATAGAGAAGGTACTCGAGAGAATTTCATTCTAGGCGAAGGAAATCCTCACAGATTCCATTAATCGCGGATCTACAAAAGTCACAAAGACAAAGCCTCGTGGGTGACCATAACTTGAGCATCAAAAATGGCTGAAAGTGATTTCAAATTCTCTATCCGATATATCATACCCGAGACCTCTTATTTTTATGCTCTGCTAGGGTTTATGCAGTGCAAACAACTTACAAGCCATTGGTGAATTCACTGAATACACCTATGACTCTCCTACGGTTACGAAATAAACATAGATATGTTTCCATTTGATCTCTTCCTTCGGTGTTTATGAAGATACGTTAGGATTCAAGTTGCTTCTCGTGGTTACTATCAGAGCACCTAAAGACCTCGCACTGGCTTTAATAAATATCTCCATCGTCTGCTTTGGTTTGTTGTTCTCTATACTGCATTGGGAAGAATGGAAAATCCCATGAACTGGAGTGAGAAACTGCCAAAGACGTTCATCCTCTTCGAGGTTTGCGACTACCAAAACTGACTAATCGTCATGGACGCCCCCATTGGCCAGGTCTCTCGGGAAGACCTCATCACCAAGTATGTTCAGATACTCACAATTGTTATGGGAAGCGCATACGAAGAAAATAAGGCTATTTATTCTATGTCCACTAGGTATTGCTTCGCATTTGGATGTAAAATATCAAAGGATCTTTCTGAGAATGTCAAGCCTATACCTGGAGTGCATTTTGTCCTACCATATTTGTACTTAGATCTATGAACAAAGTCCTATGAAGGGATGGAAAATTAAAAGAAGGAAAAAATACGTCGTAGAAAAGAGCAGTGGAAACCCTAATAATGGTTGAATTTATGAAGGACAAGAAGGTAGTTCGATGTGCACAACCACAAAGGCCAACAAATGAAGGGACAGACTCGCAGAGGACGTTTTTGCAGAGGAAGAATGGAAAACTGGCACAGATGGGTACAAAATAATGTAGGTAGGCAGGCAGGAGGTCAGATGCATTTCACTCAGGGAGGGAAACATAAACATTCAACTATGATACAACTGTTGTACACTCAAATAGGTTAAGTGTGAAGAGAATTTTATTCATAGACATGATACACATATTAATACATGATATTGATGTTTGGATTCGGATTCCAAGACATATCTTGGAATTCTAATGACTATTCATTTAGTATAAAGTTTGATATTATTTCTCTGAGTAACCCTAACATATTACATTTTCAACATAATATATTTCTATATAGGTTGAAACATTGTATAATTCATATTTAAATCAGTTGTAATATTACATGTTTATAAATAACTGATGATGTAATTGATTTATAATAAAATATAGCCATGTTACTTTCAAATAAAATAAACTTATAATGTGAAGATTGTTGTAATTGCAAATGCGGAAAGCACAATCACATAGAATATAAAAGACACAGAGATTTACGTGGTTCACCCAAACACTGGGCTACGTCCACCAAGTAGAGGTATCAGTTGTCCTATTATTTAAATCATAGAGATTACAACAACTCACTCACACACTCTCCGTTTGCCTCTACGGGCTTACATAAATTTATATACATTTACTCAGAAAACTGATTATTAAATGCAATCCTATCAATATTCTAACTTGGTCTCAATAGTTACAACCAATGCTGAATAATAGGATCTCAATTCTATCCTTGGAATTTGTTGTCACCGTTTAACAATTAACCTGATACCTTGCTTCTTCTTTTGTTCATCACCTTTTCTGCAAGCCAAGAGAAGCCAAGCACCATCGTAGCTTCTCTAACAGTACTGGTTTTGTGAACACGTCTACGCAGTTCTCTTTTGTATGCACTTTCTCAAGAGAGACTCCACATTCATCAATGATCTGTCTTACAAAATGGTACTTGATAGGTATATGTTTTGTTTTACTATGGTAGGCTGGATTCTTAGCCAAGTTAATAACACTTTGACTATCACAAAGTAACTTTACTTTATCCTGCATCCTTCCAAACTCACCAAACAAACCTTTCAACTAAACTGTCTCTTTGCAAGCATGTGAAGCAGCTATATATTATGCTTCTGTAGTGGATAAAGAAACAATGTTCTATAGCTTTGACATCCAACTAATAGCTCCATCTGCAAGAGTAAAGACATACCCTGAAGTCGACCTTCTCTTTTCCAAATCACCTGCAAAATCATAATCAACATATCCACATACTAACTCACGACCGTTGTTATAGGTGATACATTAATCACTTATGCCCCTCACATACCGAAGCACACATTTCACTGCTGCCTAGTGCTCTTTACCTGGTTTTCCCATAAACCTGATGACAACCCCAATTGCATGTGAAATGTCTAGCCTTGTACTAACCATCACATACATTAAACTTCCTACTACATTAGCATACGGTATTCGAGACATATATTCATTTTCTTCTTTTGTACTAGGACATAAACTTGAATAAAGCTTAAAATGGGAAGCTAAAGGGACTGAAACTAGTTTCACATCATTCATACCAAACCTCAAAAGTATCTTCTCAACATACTTCTGTTGTGACAACCAAAGCTTATTGTTCCTTCTGTCTCCGAATATCTCCATGCCCAAAATCTACCTTGCTGCTCCTAGATCTTTCATATCAAACAACCTAGCCATTTGAACATTTAACCTATTGATCTCAGTTATGATTTTGCTTGCTAAAAGCATATCGTCAACATACAATACTAAGATAATGAATATGCCATTACTGAATTTCTTAAAGTAGACACAATGATCATACTCACTCCTTGTATAATTTAGGCTCACCATGAAAGAGTCAAATTTCTTGTACCATTGTCTAGGCGACTAACTCAGATCATACAATGATTTCTTGAGCCTGCAAACAAATTTCTTTTTGTGATTCTGAATGAACCCTTCAGGTTGTTCCATGTAAATTTCCTCATCCAAATCTCCATGTAAGAAAGTAGTCTTAACATCTAGTTGCTCCAACTCCAAATCAAGCAATGCAACTAATGATAACACAATTCGAATTGAAACAGTCTTTACAAATGGTGAAAAAATCTCATGAAAGTCAACACCTTCTTTGTGAGAATATCCTTTTTCAACTAGCCTTGCTTTGTACCTTTCTACCTTATCATCAACACCTTTCTTCAGCTTGTAGACCCACTTGCAACCTACAATTTTCCTGTCTCCTGGATGTTCTACTAGGTCCTATGTTGCATTCCTCTCTAATGCCTTCATTTCATCCTTCATCGCTTCTTTCCATTTATCATTGTTAGAACCCTTCACAGTTTCCTGATAGCACAAAGGTTCATCATCATTAGTACTTAAAGAAACTGATGAAACAAAATCATCATACTTTCTTAGAGGATTTATGACCCGTGTATACCTCCTTAGGGAAGTTTGTGGTTCATCCAAAATATGTTGAATGTCATCATCATCCATGTTTTCCTCTACGGAAACCTCTTCATGAACATCTTCAAAAACTTGTTCATGTTCACTTTCATCTGTATTTGAATTGGTTTCAAACTGAATCTGTTGATACTTAGGTACTTCTTCCTATTTCATTTGAACATCTACATTTGATTTGATGAGAGATGAGTCATCAAATATTACATATCTGTTAATGGTGATCTTGTGGGCAGTAGGATCCCACAACCTATACCCATTAATACCATCACCATATCCAACAAAGATAAGCCTTTTTTATTTTGGATCTAATTTAGAATATTGATGTTTCAGAATTAGAGCATAGGCATCACAACCAAAAAATTTAAAATTAGAATAATTACAAGGGTGACCTGTCCATAGCTCTTCAGGAATTTTGCATTCTATTGTTGTTGATGGTGATCGATTCACCAGATAACAAGCCGTAGATACAATTTCTGCCCACATTTCCTGCTGCAAGTTGGCGTTACTCAGCATACTCCTTTTTCTCTCTAGAAGAGTCATGTTCATGCGTTCAACAACTCCGTTTTGCTGAGGAGTATAGGTAGTGGTTTTATGCCTATCGATCCCAAATTCCTTGCAATAATTATCAAACTCCATTGATGTAAATTCACTACCATTGTCATTTCTTAAACATTTAATGGATCTACCAGTTCTCTTTTCCACTAAAGCTCTAAACTGCTTGAAAATTGTAAATACATCAGCGTTACTCTTCAAGATATAGACCCAAACCTTCCTAGAGAAATCATCTATAAAAGCTACAAAATATGATGATCCTCCATATGAAATAGTATGGGATGGTACCCAACCATCAGAATGAATATAATCAAGGATTCCTTCACTAGTGTTTCTTCCGGTTTTAAATCTCTGCCTACTTTGTTTTCCATAAATACAGTGCTTGCAGAAATCTAACATTAAAGACTTTAGACTAGGAAGTAACTTGAAAGCAGTTAATACCTTTAATCCTTGTTCACTCATATGACCCAACCGTTGATGCCACAGTCGAAAAAAATCATTGTCTTTCTGAGATACCGTTGTCACATGATCTGACTCAATTCTTTCTTCTAACAGAAACAAGTTACCAACCTTTTTTGCTTTCATAACCAGTAGAATTCCTTTGTATACTTTCATAACTCCACCTTGAACAATACTCTTATATCCTCCAATGTCTAAGAATCCCAAAGAAATTAGGTTCTTCTTAAGATCAGGTACATGTCTCACATCAGTTATTATTTTAATAGTTCCATCAAACATATTAATTCAAATGCTACCAATTCCCACAACTTTACATGAAATATCATTTCCCATGTAAATTATTCCATCATCTATAGACTGGTAAATAATAAACCAGTGTCTATGAAGACACATGTGATTTGAAGCACCAAAATCTAATAACCATTGTTGATCATGACGTGAACCAATACTAATTGATAAAACTTCATCTGTCATACTTGAACCTATTGTTGAACCTATTTCAGTTGCGTTTACTTCCTTCGTCTCTTTTGGAGAGTCTTCTTTGGAGACTTGTTGTCGCTTCCAACAGTCCTTCTTCAGGTGTCCAAATTTTCCACAAAAACCAGCACTTAAGCTTGCTCTTTCTTCCCTTCAACTTTGACCAAGAGAAATACCTCTAACCGTGTCCTCTTTCTTTAGGTTTGCCTCTGACCATCATCGCCTCAGATGTAGAGGTTTCTAGATTAGATTTCTTCCTTGTTTCCTCATACAGTAAAGCTCCAACAATATCATCAAACTCAATACTTTATGTTGAACTAAAACTAATAGAGGTAACAAAATGATCCCATGACGTGGGCAAAGAACACAATAATGTGATTGCCTTATCTTCAGATTCGAATTTCACTCCCATGCTAGTCAACTGGACTAAAAGAGTATTAAAAGTATTTAAATGATCAACTATCTTTGTACTTTCCTTCATGCACAGACTGTACAATTGTCTTTTCAGGAAGATCTTGTTCATTAAGGATTTCTTCATGTGCAGGCTTTCCAGCTTTGACCGCAAACAGACTGTTGTGTTCTCTGTAACAATGTTGAACAATACATCTTCGTCCAAACACAGGCGTATGGCACTCAGTGTTCTCGCATCCATCTCATCCTAGTCATCATATGTTATGATGGCGGGTTTCTTTGCTTTTCCCAAAAGCACCTTCACCATGCCTTGTTGCACGAGCAAATTGTGCATATTAACCTTCTAGATCTCAAAATTGTTCTTGCCATTGAAATTCTAAATTTCAAACTTAGCACAATACGTCTTTTCCATTAGAAAAAACATTCCAAAAAAAACTACTAATTATAATAGCCAGGGATTGATATGAAGAAATAACCTTATGTTTAAAGATTGAATCCAAATTTTAATGGTAATTTTTTTTTTCAAAAATTATTTAAAAATATTTGATACTTTTACCAAATTCAAGAAAAATCAACTTTTATATATATATCCCTTTTTTTAATATCCCTTTATGCATAGTATTCTCACCATACCATTGCATTCAAACATTTGACCATACCATTTAATACTTGAAATTAAACATCCAGCCACTTGAAAAAGTTCACGTTTTATGCAAAACCTTAATCTTTTCAAAAAAGCAATGTAGCATGCGAATGTTTGTTTCCTGATTCAGGGCTATGACAGAGATTTTGTCACTGTCATTAGTGGCAGACCACGTCCCTGCTCCATGCACCCTCTACCTCACATGCCAATCGTTTATTCCATCCACACCCTCTTAAAAAATATGCTAGCGTTGAAATATTTGAACGACGTACCTTCCTTTATCTATATGCCAATGCTGAAATGCGAATCGTGAAAATTCAGAAGTCCACTAACAAAAACAACGCTCCCCTTATGCAGTGACCAAATTTTGCCTCGCGGATCTCTAACCAGATTTTGCCACCTGTTTGATGATAGAGGACTGGTTTAGTGATCTCCAACCGGATCACCAACCAAATCACTCTGATATCGGTTGTTGTAATTACTAGCACAGCAGCAAAATAGCTGCTGGTGAACGTCGAATGAAATGAATCTTTAAAAATATATATTAAATTTTATTATCTATTAACAAATAAACTGTTGGGCTTCATTTATCTGGTGTTAATATTTTAATTTCTGTTAATCACTTACGTGGCAATCAGTTAGCTATCAAAGTAATTTTTAAATATGATTAGGTAAATGTAAA
>ML798926.1:199673-217933 GCA_009831015.1 Picea engelmannii | reverse complement strand
GGAAGTTAATGATTGAAATCATAGCCATTTATTTTGTGTGACTACTAAGAATATTCCAGCCATATTTAATCATGTCCATAGAAAACTTATTAAGCACTAAACCCCTATTAAATCTGCCCATTGTCAATAGGTATACGCCTTTCTTCTTAAAAAATGCCGAAAACACAATCATATAGAATATAAAAGACATAAATATTTAAGTGGTTCACCCAAAAGCTGGGCTAAGTCCACCAAGTAGAGGTGGTTGTCTTATTATTCAAATCATGGAGATTACAACAGCGCACTGACACACTCCCTGTCTGCTTCTACGGGCTTACATAAATTTATATACATTTATTCAGAAAACTGATTATTAAATGCAATCCTATCAATATTTTAACTTGGTCTCAATAATTACAACCAATGTTGAATAATAGGATCTCAATTCTACCCCTAGAATTTGTTGTCACTGTTTAACAAAGATAACCAACATAAAAGAAAAGAGAAGAGTTTGCCTAAGGTTTTTCATCAATACTTTGAACTTTAAGTACATAAAAAATGCTTTCAACGTTAATGCTCACACACCAGCATAAGGACATGCATGGTTTTGGAATATTTTTTATTAGAAAGGAAGAATGCAGAATGCAGTCTTCTAGTAAAGATGCTAAAATCAATATCTTTTATAAATTTTGTTTAAAGAATCGAACCAAACATGTAAACTTTATCAACAAATAATTTGCAACATTGATACTAGATAGCATAAGATGCACTAACAAGAGCAGAATAATTACAAGTAATTATGGCATATTTGTGTCCAGATATCAAATCAAATGACGTAATGTCTATTAGCAATTTCTCTAAAATGTGATAAGTGACACACTCATAAAAGAAAGCTAATATAATTAGTGCATACAGGAACATAGTCAATCAACGATAAGATACGAGAGGATCTCAAATACTCCTGGTGCTCTTATTGAAATTCTCTATACCAAAAACCAATGTTCTGCATGCAGCAACACTAGTCTCGCTTTCTTCTTGCAGGATGGAATCTTCATTTTGAAATATGTATAGATTAAGGTAGAGAAACGTTGGGAGTCTTGTTTCTCTCGGTAATAAATCCATGGGTTTAATCGATGCTTTCTCAAGCAGTCAAGTAGTCTCTTACTTCTTCTATCGGCCCTATGTTGGTGAAATTCGGTGTAGCTAGTATTTTTCAGCATCCACATTAGGAAAAACAAATTTCATCATCTATAATAGGACAAGCAAAGCACAATATAATTTGACAAAGTTTACTACTTCCAAGCCACAAACATCGTCTACATCTTCTTGTGTTGCTTGCAAGATCTAGAAATAAAAGTGTGTTGCTTGCAAGATCTAGAAATAAAAATGTTTATAGAAATGTGTGCTCGTGCCTTATTTTCCCCAAAGCCATCCCCAGAAATTTGTGTAGGTACACAGAGTGTTTGGAAATGGACATATCATCAAGCTACTCTAGGTTATTTCTATTGCTAATTAAGCACATTAAGAAATAGTCGAAATGTAAAAATATTGATTTTATGGGACAAAATATCGGATAAATTTAGTATCTCCCAATTTCAAGAGGTTAATTTATTTGATTGTTCTATGTTTTATAGGTATCTGTTTAAATCCTTTGAAATATTGTATAACTTTGTGAAAGAAAAATTACAAAATTAATGTAAGGATAAACTTTGTGAAAGGAAAGTTACAAAATTAATTTGAGGAGAACAACCATTTCTGAAATATATACTACATTTTAGTTAGATATTGACACAAGTGAAGTATTCCCAAAAACCCAAATAGAGCTCTATAGAAAATATAAATCTCCATATAATAAGGATAGTAAACAATTACAGTTAGAAAACACAATAAACAATACAAATATTGAAAACACAATAAACAATACAAATATTGAAACAATACATCAAATATCTCAATGCTTGAGATTCTTCATTCTTATTCCTTCTCAATTTCTGATATCATTATTGAACAACTAATACATTCATATATAGCTTTCAAATTTTTACAAATCTGGAAGTTTGCAAGTCATTTGTAACTAATTTTAATCATATGAAACTATTTATGAATAACTTCAATTTTGTTGAGAACATTGGCTAACTCTAAATTATGCCACAAACAGTGTAATCAAAATTTGTTGACAATGTAAAAATCTGTCAGCTGTTACAATAATAGAATATAAGCATTATTTTCAACACTCCCCCTTAATTCTTAATGAGGTGATTCCAAACATGTTTTTCATGTAATGAAACTTCTCTCTTGGTAGTGCTTTGGTGAAGATATCAACAAATTGATATTTTGTTTTACAAAACTTTAATTCAAACTCTCCTTTTGCCACAAGATCTCTTAGAAAGTGATATTTGATATCAATATGTTGCGACTATGAAACAATGGATTTTTACTTATGGCAATTGTAGACATGTTATCAAAATGAATAATTGTGGCATCTTGTTGTTCTTGTTTCAAATCTGTCAAGTTTCTCTTCAACCAAATTGCTTCACATGTTGTTAATGCTACTGCAATATACGTCTTTGCCTTTGTAGAAGATAATGAAACAATTCGTTGTTTCTTTGAAGACCATGATAATGCACCTGATCCTAGCATGAAAACATAAACTGAAGTACACTTTCTATCATCAATACATCCAACCCAATCACTATCTGTATAACCAACCAACCTAAAATTATCTGTTGAAGTATACCAAATTCGACAATTGTGAAATTTACTTGGACTTTGCATGAATCTATAAATTAAAATTACTACTTGCATAATATCAGGTCTAGTTGCAGTAAGATACATGAGACTTCCTACTAAACTTTTATATGATTTAGCATCTACCTTTTTTCCTCCATCTTCTATACAAAAAAAATTCATTTATATTGATAGGTTTGTTCATGGGTTTACAATTTTCCATTTTCCATTTGTGAATCTATAGCATATTTTTCTTGTGAAATAAAAATACCATCATTCATTTTCCTCACTTCTATGCCAAGAAAATAATGCATCAAACCCAAATCAGTCATTTCAAATTCAATCACCATAGCCTGTCTGAACTCTCACTAACAAAACACTTGAGGATTTATATATCAAGTCATCTACATATATAAGAAAACAATAAGTAGATCATTTGTACCATTCTACTTGATATATAATATGGGTTCACTTTCACTTCTCTTAAATCCCTTTTTCATAAAATAATTATCTATCCTCCTATACCATGCTCTTGGAGCTTGTTTAAGCCCGTAAAGAGTCTTTATTTATTTATTTTTTAAGCCTTATTTTCTTGTTCTTTAACTTCATATCCTTGGGGCTATTGAACATAGAAATATTATTTGAAAACACCATTCAGAAAGGTTTATTTTACATCAAACTGAAAAATCGACCATTTATATTGTGTTGTTAATGCTAAAACAATTCTTATTGTATTCAATCTTGCAAATGAGCATATGTTTCATCATAATCTATACCTGGTTTTTTAGCAAACCCCTTTTCCACCAACCTTTCTTTGTTCTTTTGTATGGACCCATCAACTGCATACTTTGTTTTGTACACCCATTTTACCCCATGTTATCGGAAAAATCGGTAAGTGAGGACACAAACTAATCTCCCTAAATTCAACAAGAAGTTAGAACAAAATAGGGCAGAATACAAATTTCTCCTTAGATTTCATTGTCATATAAACTAGTTCAGAGAGGGACAAATAACATACCATTTAAATGATGTTTGATCCTTGCTAGTGTCATCCTTGTTGCTCCATATTTGGATTTGTGGGATGGTGAACCCGTTAAGAAGCACAAACCAACAAAGAGAGAGAATAATGATATATATATTCCAATGAAGTCTATGTATAAGATCAAGGAATTATACAATAAAAGTAGAGACACCTTTATAGGGAATAAATGTATTACTTCATTATATTGAATGAAAGTGGATAAGACAACCTATGACTTGATGTTGCAAGGTCCCTTCCAATGGCCATTTTCTTCAACACACACACCTTTTCTCCAATGCTTGTGATGAAGAGCATTCATAACATGACTTGGAGAGATAAAGCAAAGTTATCACAAGTACAATCTTCAGCAGAATTATTCATGCATAAGCCAACCTAACCTTTCGCATGAGAGATCCCTCTTTATATAGGGTGAAAGAGGGATGTATGAGGATATTAGAATGATCCCACTAAATCAAAGAAGAGAGTAAGATCCAAACCGATTGGAGGCCACCTCATCTTCTAGAAGATTCCCTTCTAGAACTTTTGTGAATTTCACCTTTTCTCTTGTTTGAGGATCATCGCACCCTATGTACAACCAACATGCGGTGATGCAACCGTCCAGTCTTGGTGCATCATGAGATGATCAAGGATCATCGCACCCCAAGCATTGAGCATGGTGAAATGATCTCCTTTGATATGGTTTTTATGGAAGGAAAGATGATCCACTTTTCTCATGGAGAAAGTCTCATTTAGTATCTTCAGGGAACATGGAAGTGAGTTATGTACATATCATCAGTTGATCACAGGGGTGACCAAAATAATGTGTAACAGAATGCCCCCTAAAGTATGAAGTTGGAACCTGTGACAACTGAAATACTTTGTAGAATGTGTGTGTCAAAAACAAGGAGCGCATTGGTTGAGAACCTGCAAACAATCAAGCATATGCATAATAATATAACATCTTCTGAGGTAGGAATTCCCATACTCAGACTAAAAGTGACTCTAATAATAACTGTCAAGTGAGACATGGCCACCAAACATACACTCTGGATCCATTTCATCATGATTTAACATAGCCATGAGAAATACACTGTGGATCTATGCTCTAAAAACTCAAATTTCGATATAGCCACAAGACATACACGGTGTATCTATGTGTCAGTATAGACTTATGAATACTCCATCGAAACCTAGATCGATATGGTGATATCCAGGGTCTGCATTTCTATCATCCCAAAGTACGAATCTAGCCATGTGATTATAGGTGTCAAAGTTGAACATGGTAGAAACAACTTGATTATCGGTCATTAATGAATACAGTTAACAAGCGCAAGAGAAATCACCATTAATGTTAATGACCCCCAAGTTACTTTAGTACAATCCAACGAATGTGAATTAATGAGTTGAATTCGAACACTTGATAGAATCTTCCAATCAGGGGCCAATGATGTGAACCCACTATTGAAAACGAAGAGACCTAACATTGAGGCATGCAAGTTCCAAGGTACTAAATTATTTCTAAGTCTAATTCCTATATAATGAGTTGAAGTCGAGAGGAAAAAACTCTTCACAAGAGGGAATTAATGTATCCCCCATCAATGAAACGAAATATGTAACAGATTTGAAGTATATCAGAGTATAAAGTGATTAATAGCTGACTCGAGGAAGGTCGACATGGTAAGAATTTGAAGACTCTAGATGGTCGAATCGATAGAAGGATTGTTTAGGTTGGACTTCTCTTGAACATATGAATGACATGACAATTTTCTTGGCAGCATTGAATCAAGGAGGACCTAACAAATGGATTTCTCAACCTAGATACAATGATGAAGAGGGGTGTCATGTTCAAGAGAGACTTACTTCCACTAACATAGATACAGATACACATTTCTTTCCTAATTCCCCCCCATCATTTATGGCGAGTACCTCTTTATTTTTACACAAGATTGAGGAGAATAACATATTCTTGTAATGTAATCTCATCCTTCAAATGAGTCCCTCAAAGTATTTTTAAATAACCCTAGGAAGGAGTGGTTCGGTCCCATATGGGTCTTTTAATGCTTGTTTTACGAGTCCAAAGAAAGAAAACTCAAGGGTTTTTCATGTTTAGAGAGTCCTAAAAACACTTGAAGAAAACTCCAAAATGTCATTTTTCGTAATTTAGTCTATCAAGACCGAAAAAGAGATAACCTACCTCTCATCATACGTTTTCTTCAAATAATTTTATGAGCGTGAAAAGAACAAGGTCGTTCGGCTATCTTTTCATGTTTAGGGAGCTTGAAAATAGCTTAAAGGGAACTCCGAGTGGTTCCTTTTTTGTATAACCTTTACGCATCCGAAAAAGTGATAAAATGTTACTTGGTTACATTCTCATTGATTCATGACCACAAGAAAGAACAAATACTAAGCTCATGATTGTTTTCATTTTCATGTAAGCTTAAAACAAAACAAAACTATGCCTGGGATAGATTTTATTTTTACACAAGATTAAAACTTAAAAAAACTATGCTTGGACCTGGTTTCATTTTTACACTCGCGTGAACCAGAGGAAAGTATGCTTGAGATAGGTGGTTTCATTTTTACACAAGCTTGAACCAAAGAAAACTATTCTTGCGACTTCCTAATGCATTATCCAGGGATGGTTGGTACTTTTCCCTCATCTTAAGAAGCTATTAGCTTAACTTCAACATGAATTCATAGGCTGCAAGCATTTCCTCCAAGCTTTGTTTCTTCGAACCACACAGGAGGATGGAATGAAGCTTTAAATACTATATGTAACGAAGTACATGACTCAATCGAAGAGGGGGAAATCTATTTAATTTTTTAACAAGCTTGTTACAGAGAAGAAAAACTATGCTCGAGAATCCAGGCTCAATCCCCAGACCTTTGTTTCCTTGTTTAACGATCTTGACACAGGAGAAGAACTATGCTCGTAACTTTTGTTTAATTTTTTAAGGAGGTTTCCATAGAGACGCAAAAACTATCCTCGAAGCTGGTTTCATTTTTTAACAAGCTTGAAATCAGAAAAACATGCTCATAACCTATGTTTCATTTTTTAACAAGGTTTCCATAGATATGCAAAAACTATCCTCGAAGATGGTTTCATTTTTTAACAAGATTGAAATCAAAAAACCATGCTCAAATCTCTTTTCTTGATCATGGCTTCCAATAGGATGATGCTCTGGAAGGAAACCACATCATGGAACAAAAATCGTTCATGGATTCCAAGAGATCTTCACTCTATGGAAGAAACACACTCTAGAAATAACACATGTCAAGGGTTGTGATAAGGGTAAGGAGGTCATGCTCCAATAGACCTACCGAAGATATCACCATGTCAACTACTGGATCCAAGTCATAAGAGATTAGGCTTATAGTGAGAGGCTCATATGCATTGACAATTGAAGGAATAGGAGACAACGTCACATAATTGACCTGTGGTGGGGGAGATACTGTTTGCATATAAGAACCGTTCAGGGAGGTCATTGGGTAGATAATCAAATCAGGTCCAACAAAGGAGAGTTGATCAATAGTCACAACTATTCCATCACGAGGGAAAGATAACACAAGAAAAAGAGTGGACACGATATCTTTCATGGAATAGACATAATCTCGCCCAAGGAGTAAATCGAAATCCAAGGGGTATTGGACTACCATGACATAAATAAAGATAATTTTCCCTCCCAAAGTTACGGGAAACTGAGGAAGGGTCCCTAAAGGTTGACTGGTTCTTCTGTTAAAAGCTAACAGATTATGTGTAACTAACACGAGATGAGGATAACCCAAATCTTGCCAAGCTATAGAGAAAAAAATATTAATGGACATATGTTCGTCTATCAGTGTCTAAGGAATGTCTCGACCATAAACCTATACTGTAATATTGAAAGGAATGTGAGAGGGAAGATGAGGTCTAGTTAGTGCACCCCAATAAAAAAGGATGGCCTCATTACTTGGAGGGGGTTCCATGGGAGAAGGAGAAATGGCCCCCAACATAGTAGTGTCTGTATCAAAAAGAAAAACACGAGAAGCATCAAATTTACTCTCTAGTAGGAGAGAAAGAATGATCTATGATGAGATCATATCGACCACTTGGGTTTCATTCTCTAAGGGGAGAATGGGGTAGACAGGTGGAAACATATAGACCGCTTGGGTTTCACTCTCTAACAGGAGAGTGGGATCCATCGAGGATGGGATTGGATCGACCACTTTGTAAACTGGTTCAACTAAGGACGTGACCATATTGACTACCTGATCAACCAGACTAACCAACAAAGGGACCATATTGATCATTCCATCAACTACAGGTGGGTTGAGAGTAAGATTGTAGAAAGAAACTAGAAGTTGAGGCTGGGAAACAATCATGTCTTCTAGTAATTTCTAGGCTTCTTCCATACAAGGGAAAAGGTTATTTTTATAACTCCCTCCACATAGAATACAAGGGAACTTGACTCGTCTTTTCTTCTTCCTAACGGTATCATGACTAGTTGACGGGAGGTCATCAACATGTTGTTCAGAGGTTGATGACATGGGTTGGCGAGGAGATGTAGACCATACTTCTATAATCTTGGATAGACCAGGGAAATCCTTAAGAAGATGGCTACCCTTACAAATCCTGCAAGTGTACTTGGGCTTACGGGTTGTTTGGGTGAGCTTGGCATCATCAAAAATCCCAGCACAATTATCAGTAACTAGTTGTTTTCCAATATGTCCAGCAATGGTTGGAGTTTTGGACCCTTGCTTATTTTTCTTCTTCTTAATCTTCCTTTTCTTCTTCTTCTTATCCACTAGGTAACTAGCTTCAGAGCTTTCACTAGGCGAAGAAGATGAAACAGAAGAAGACCTTGCAAGTGAAGAAGGTGAAGGATCAACATGAGGTTGATGCTCTTGGGGGGGAGTGCTTACAACCGAAGCACTCGTTGCATTCAAGATTACTAGATTGGAAAAAAACCATACCGACAATCCAACTGTGAGACCTGGAAGTCTCAAAGTAGTGATGTAAGGAGGGCCAACATTTCCGTAAGAAGGAAAACAAAAGGTTCCCACGAAGCAGGGGTTGCTTCATTGGTCATTTCAAGAATTGACGCCATTAAAAACAAATATTTCCCATAGTATGTAAGGGAAAACAAACAACACATGCTAAAAATATAGTAAGCATAAAAGAAAACAAAACCTTCTCACAATGAACACACTAGTTGGTGATGAAATCCAACATCGCAAGGACAATGTAAGAAGGGGATGAGATAGAGCAGGTGGAAAAGTTGCATTGATGACCTGCTTAAAGAACTTACAGCCTGGTGCAATCTCCCACAATAATCGTGGGTATACCCTCCATGAGCCCAAGTGATTTTTTCCAACGTCGATTCCTGGTACCATGAAGACTTTCCCCTCCATAGTCACCTTGTGTAAAGACTCTAAAGAGATAGGCTACTAAGGTTACAGATTACGACAATGATTCTTGGGGAAGTAGTCGATAGTCCGATACACACGCAAGAGAAGGATATCTAAGCCCAAAATTGCCTTGAGAAGGTTCGCACAATGTTTTCTTCTCAAGTGAACCCCATTAATACATGCAATACCTACACTAATACCAACAAAGGAGGGTGAGTAACTCTGTCGATCCTAATGTGACCTCATGATTGACCCTTGTGTTAGAAGGGCTTCCCAGGACAAAATGTAGCAAGTGGATTTAACTCTCCCTATCACAAGATACTATGTTTGTTTACAACTTTGGAAAGTTATCTTCCACACTATTCCAAATCCATACACTCTAAGATAATGTAGGTTTTCTACCAGAAAATATAAAATTGTCTAATCAATTTTTATAAGCGTTTTATTTTAAGGATGTTGTTTATCATTCCCAAATGCACAATATCCCAAAATTTTATTAAACTCATCAATATCAAGAGGGAATTTTTTTAAGAATTCAACACCAAAAAAATGTCAAAAACCATGCAATTTAGATACTTCAAATGCAAACATGCCACCAATATAAGGTAAAGAAAGAAATTAAAACTTTTTGTTTCAAACATGCCTAAAATCAATAACAAATCTCTTTAAAAACAAAGTAACCCAAATCAATTTTCTTTTTTAACATGGAATATTTAATAAAAGAAAAAGAAGTTCTTCCACTAAATAATTCTATAGAAAAACAATGCTTTGTAACGGAAAGAAACTCAAATGAAGAGATAAAATATTTCGAAAGCACACAAGATAAAACAAGGAAAAGAAGGATAAAAGCAGATTCAAAGAATGTTAAACATACTATAATCAAACTATAATCAAACCCAAAAATTCACCCCAAACCCATATTTAAGATCTGGGTAAAGGGAAAGATTGTCACTCAAAACAAATTTCTTTAGGAATCATCGGAGGTAGTAGAAGGGAATAGTGTGACGATCAAGGATCGTCACAGGAAGTGAGAAATACACAACGTGATGACGTCTCTCTAGTTTCCACACCAGGGTGCGATGATGACTGAAAATAAGGGGAAAATGAATAGAGGATAGAGTTTCTCAATGAAATTTCAAGACCAAAGAGTCAACATGGATCTCCCAATGACTCATAGAATGAAAAACATCCAAAAGCAGGTAGGATAAGAAAAAAAGGGAAGAAAAATCCAAAAGAATATGATCCCCAGTATGGTCGCCAATTTTGTAATCAGACAAATCGATAAGTGCAGACACAAACTAATCTCCCTAACTTCAACAAGAAGCTAGAACAAAACAGGGCAGAATACAATTTTCTCCTTAGATTTCATTGTCATATAAACTAGTTCAGAGAGGGACAAATAACATACCATTTAAATGAAATTTGATCCTTGCTGCTCATTATTTGGATTTGTGGGATGGTGAACCTGTTAAGAAGCACAAACCAATAAATAGAGAGAACAACGATATATATATTCCAATGAAGTCTATGTATAAGATCAAGGAATTATACAAAAATTAGAGGCACCTTTATAGGAAAGAAATGTATTACTGCACTATATTGAATGAAAGTGGAGAATACAACCTATGCCTTGATGTTGCAAGGTCCCTTCCAATGGCCATTTTCTTCAACAAACACACCTTTGTTCCAATTATTTTGATGTACGACATTCATAACCTAATTTGGAGAGTTAAAACAAATCTATCACAAGTACAATTTTCAGCAGAATTCTTCATGCATAAGCCAACCTAGCCTTTCCCATGAGAGATCCCTCTTTATATAGGGTGAAAGAGAGATGGATGAGAAGATTAGGATGATCCCACTAAATCAAGAAGCAAGTAAGATCCAAACCGATTGGAGGCCACCTCATCTTCCAGAAGATTCCCTTCTAGAACTTTTGTGAATTTCACCTTTTCTATTGTTTGAGGATCATTGCACCCTATGTATAGGAAGCATGTGGTGACGCCGCATTCCAATCTTGGTGCAACATGCGACGATCAAGAATCGTCGCACCCCAAGCATTGAGAAGGGTGCGACGATCTCCTTTGATATGGTTTTTAAGGAAGGAAAGATGATCCACTTTTCTCATGGAGAAAATCTCATTTAGTATCTTCATGGAACATGGAAGTGAGTTATGCACATATAGTCAATTGATCATAGGGGTGACCAAAATAATGTGTAACAGCCCAATGAATTCTTTTTTAGTATGAGGATCAACAAGCTCCCATGTTTCATTCCTTTTAATGGATGCAATCTCTTCATCCATTTCTTTTCACCAAGCTTCATGTTTTGCTGCATCTTCCAAGAATCTTGGTTTCACTTCAATTTGAGACATTAGATCAAAGTTAGAATATTCATAAATTTCATATAAGGATTTTACCTTTCTCAGAGGAGGACTTGGACTTGAAGTTGAAGAAGATGATCGAGTGGATGTGGTAGTATTACTTGGACTACTAATTGGATTTGTAGAAACAAAAGATTCATCTTCATGTATAACAATTTTTGGACATTCTTGTTGCACTCCTTGATTCCACTGTCATTCTTCTTTTTGATCAAAAAACACATCATAATTAACCAACAATCTTTCAGTTTGTGGATTATATAATCTATAAGAATTTGTCTCATCACAATAGCCAATAAAATGCATTTCACACTTTTATCATCTAGTTTTCTTCTTTTTTCATTAGGAACATGAGCATAAGCAATACAACCAAAGACTTTCAAATGAGCACAACTTGGTTTTATTCCACTCCATGTCTCGTACAAAGTCATAGTTTGCACACTTCTTGTTGGACATATATTAAGGAAATAAATAGATGTAGCTACACACTTCAACCCAAAAAATATTTGGAATACTTTTACGTTTGAACATGCTCCTAGCCATCTCAACTATTGTCTGATTCTTTCATCTGACCACGCCATTATGTTGGGTAGTATAGCCCGAAGTCAATTGTCTATATATTCCATTCTTTTTGAAATAATCATTAAAATGATTAGAAGTAAATTATCCCCCTCTATATGTGCATAATGTCTTTAAAACATAACCACGTTGCTTCTCAACAACAACTTTAAATTGTTGAAAAATAATAAGAGCGTCATATTTCTCTTTAATGAAATGCACCCATGTTCTTCTAATGAAATCATCCACAAAAATAATAAAATACTTATTTTTGTTGAGTGACAAGGTTTTCATGGGACCACATATATTTGCATGTACTAGCTCCAATGGTTTTGTTACTCTCCAATATTTTCCTATTGGAAATGAGTCTCTATGATGCTTACCCAAAATGCATCCTTCACAAACTTGATCAACACAATCAATAAGAGGCATTGCTTTAACCATTTTTTTATTATGCAGTAAATTTAAGCCTCTTATATTTAGATTCCCATACCTCATATTCCATAGCCAAGAATCATCATCATAGCCAACTTTTAATTCTCTATTTGCATCATAAGAAAAATTGAAAGTAAAGATTTTGTTTTGGAACATGTTAATTTTGGATATAATCTGATTATGATTTTCTTTATCATGTATGATGCATTCACTTTATCATGTATGATGCATTCACTTTTCTTAAAAAAAGCAAGATATCCCTTTTCAATAAGCTACCCCACACTCACCAAATTATGTGCTAAACCATGAACATATAACACATCATTAATATGTTTTATTTAGCCTTGCTTTGTTTTTACTACAATTGTTCATTTACCTTTAACTTCCTCTGGCTTGTCATCTCCCAAGCGTACTTCAGACTTTGTAGACTCATCTATATTTGTTTCTAGTCATGTGGTTGTTTCAACCAGTGTCTAAAATCCGTACCTCCTCGGAAACCTTCTTAGCTGAATCACAAGACAAAAACAAAGTGCCCACATCTCCCTTTTCCTCAGAAAAATCAGCTTGTTGCTTTTGTTTTTTCCAACAATTACTTTCATAATGGCCAAATCATTTACAATAAAAAAAATTCACATGGGATTTTCCAATTTTTTTACCTCCATCATCAGTGTCATTATCTCTTCCTTTGTCATTTGCATTAAAAAATCTTCATCAACCTCTACCTCCTCTATTTTTCTTTTCCTTTTCCTCGCCCATGAGTGTTCAAAACTTCCCCACTTGAGGAATTCTCAACTTTATCTTTAGAAATATGGGCTTTTGTTTGAAAATATTGCTCAAGAGATTTTTCAATCTATTCATCCTTTTCTCATGAGATTGAAGAGATCGCATAAGATCATTCACAGACAACATAGTTAAATATTTAGATTATTCAATAGCAACATCAATGGTATCATTCACAGACAACATAGTTAAATATTTAGATTATTCAATAGCAACAACAATGGTATCAATTTTTGTAGGAAGACTTCTTAAAAGTTTCTCAACAATTTTTTGATCTGTTAAATATTCTCCATAAGATCTAATTTGATTCACTATTCCCATAACTCTAGTGAAAAAATCTTGCATAGATTTTGAATTCTACATGCAAAGTGTTTCAAATTCTCTTCTAAAAGATTCCAATTTAAAAAATTTTACCTTATATGTCCCTTAATATGCTTGTTGTAGCACATCCCATGCCTCATTTGATTCCTTTGTTGCAATAAGTCACGGAAAAATAGAATTGTGCACTGTTTTTTGGATGAAAAAAAGGAGCTTTTGAGTCATTTTTTCGATTTTCCCTTAATTGATCTCTTTGGACTTGGGTCAAGACAACAATAGCTTGAGCATCCGCTGGTTCTGTATAACCATTTTCCACCAAATATTCCCACAATTGTCATAAAAGAAACAAGGTTTTTATTTAAATGCTCCAAAAACCATAATTCTCACCTTTAAAGATTGATATTTGAGGCTGAGAAATATTAAGAACATTGTTGTTGTTGTCCTTTTCTTTAAAATTTATAGCACTCATGCTAATAGCTTCAATTTGCACAAGCTTCACAAATAAATTTAATCGTTCCCACTATTGTAACCTGCTCTAATACCAAATGTAGAATTATGAGGAGACAATTATAGTTAGAAAACACAATAAACAATACAAAGATTGAAACAATACATCAAATATCTCAAAGCTTAAAATTCTTCATTCTCATTCCTTCTCAATTTCTCATATCATTATTGAATAACTAATACATTCATATATAACCTTCAAATTTATACAAATATGGAAATTATTGCAAATCATCCGCAACTAATTCTAATCATGTGAGACTGATTCTCAATAACTCAATAACTTGAATTATGTTGAGAACACTCGCTAACCCTAAATTATGTTGCAAATAATCTCTTCAAAATTTGCTGACAATGTAAGAGTCTTCCAATAGTTATAATAATAGAATATAAACATTATATTCAATAGGATTATGGTGTGATAATCCGTACGGTGTTACAAGATCTTTCAACCGAGCGGAGAGGTGATGCATTAAGTAGCATGTTGTACCAAGCAAGCCAAAGATTTTGAGATCTTGTACAGGGCTCTCTAGGAGTAAAGTAGAAGAGTGAAGGTTGGCTAACATTAGTATGCAACATTAGTATTCAACACAAGCAAAATTGGCTAACATTAGTATGCAACATGCTAATCTATCAATCTTCATCATGGGATATCATGAAGGTTCAGATCCCAAATTATACAATGCGTCATAGCAAGAGAGTGAAGACACAGATATGAGCTCGCTTGTTTTAGAGTATGTAGATCCTCTATCGTAATGGGAGCAATTTTGGACATAAAAAAAAATAGCTATTTACTTAATTTGGGAAGAGGTGTATCATGTGAATACTAACTCTCATTGAATTCGTGATCAAAATTATCTAGATGGTGTTCCCGATGGAGCAGACCAAAATTTACTAGTGCTTTGAAGAGTCATGTTAGTGCTATTTCCAGAATATTTAGTGTTATTTGCTTCGTATTCATTGTTTGTTTGGAAGAAGAATTCTATTAACCCTAGTGTTGTCATGGTTAAAAGCTATAGGTGTTTCTACTTGGGATGGCATGTTTGTTCAATAAGGCATGCATAAGGGAGGAGTCTAGCCTAAGGAAGGTAATTTTGGTGTTACCCTTCTCCTATATGAGATTTTCTTTGTTATTTCTCTACTTCTTCCTATTTATCAGGTTCGTGAGTACATCGACTTATGAATGAGAATGGATTTTCTATATGCGCAACACCATAGAGATACATGTAAATCAATAATACATACCCTTTGCAAGGGAGATCGACTATAGGGTAGCATGCACTTCAATGAAATAATGAAGAATTTCGTCCTAGCTCCAAACCTTCAGTCACACAACTCCAATCACAGCTTCACACGGGAAGCATAAAAAACATCACCAAAGTGAATATTCACTTGAGAAAAATAAGTTTGTGAACACTCGCCAAGCATTTTCAAGTGGTGCAGATGCCAAGAAGGAAGAAATTGTCTCTTACTTTTTCATTCCTTGGAACAAAGTAGTCACATTGAAACTCATTGATATATTCACGTTGAACTGTGCAGATTTTTTAGCGAGTATGTTGGTTGTATTATAGGAAAAGATGCCACTAGTGATCTTTGTATTGTAGGAAAAGACGCCACTAGTGATCTTCCACTAGTTCTCTACTGGTCAGCGTATGAATACAGGTGGAATGTTGGTTGTATTGTAGGAAAATATGCCACTAGTGATCTTCCACTAGTTCTCTACTGGTCAAAGTATGAATACATGGTTTGGTGATGTTTTTTGTATCCATGTGAGTGGATTTGGTTGATGATGAAATATCAGTGACAGTGATAGTGACATTGACAATGACATTAACGGGTTGATGTGATAATGACATTAACGGGTTGGTTTATGTGATAGTGGTAGTCACATGTTGATGTGACAAGTTGACAGTGATAGGTGGATGTGTCAGCCGTATGAAAGTGACATGTTGACAATGGTAATGATTGTAGTAGTGACAATTTGGTCTACACTTATATTTCACTTATATTTCAGGGTGGTAGGAAGGGGAAAGGAAAGGTGATTGTATCCTCCTTCCGGTTGGTGCCGGAGAACACGAGGAGTTGGAGCTTCCTTCAGGTTGGAGCCTGAGAATTAGGGGTTTGTATCCTCCTAGATCCAGAGAACTCAATGAGTTGTAGCTTCCTTCGGGTTGAACACATAAATAGGGAGTCGTAGCCTCCTTCCAGTTGTAGTTGGAGAATTGAGAACTTGATGCTTCCAATGAATGTTTTATTTAATATATAAGAAAAGTATTTTGTGGTTTTCTCCCATTTTGGTTTCCACATAAATTATGGTGTACTTTGTATTTATGTGAAGTTTCTTATGTTTATATGCTCATGACACATTGAATGCAATCATAGATGGTACATTGATGATATACTACTGATAAAATTGAAGTTTATATATTGTGGTTAAATGTGGTAAACGTGCTCAGATTGATTCCCCCCCCCTCTATCAGTATTCCAACACATGTTGTGCCTAATTGCTTCCCAAGGTCTGATGATCGACTTGGAAAGAGAAATTTGAACACCATATGTACTTGAATCTTGAGTTGTCTCACTAAGTTTTTGCACTAGCTGTTGAATCAACATCAACATCATCTTCGAAAATAGGGTTTTGAACAAGGACAAATTCAGAATTTTGTCGAAGATTATTTCTCTAAAGTGCATCGTGAAAAAAATCTAGCTAAAAAATCTACTAGAGAACAACAAACCAGAGCAGACGATGGAGATATTTATTAAAGCCAGTGCGGGGTCTTTAGGCGCTCCGATAGTAACCACGAGAAGCAGCTTGAATCCTAGCGCATCTATTAAATATCAAGCTGCTTCTCGTGGTTACTATCGGAGCGCCTAAAGACCCCGCACTGGCTTTAATAAATATCTCCATCGTCTGCACTGGTTTGTTGTTCTCTATACTGCATTGGGAAGAATGGAAAATCCCATGAACTGGAATGAGAAACTGCCAAAGACGTTCATCCTCTTCGAGGTTTGCGACTGCCAAAACTGATTAATCGTCATGGACGCCCCCATTGGCCAGCTCTCTCGTGAAGACCTCATCACCAAGTATGTTCGGATACTCACAATTGTTATGGGAAGCACATATGAAGCAAAGAAAGCTATTTACTTTGTGTCCACTAGGTATTGCTTCGCATTTGGATGTAAAATCTAAAATGATCTCTCTAAGTATATTAAGCCTATACCTGGTGTGCATTTTGTCCTACCATATTTGTACTTAGATCCGTGAACAAAGTCATATGAAGGGATGGAAAATTAAAGAAGGAAAAAATCCGTTGTAGAAAAGAGCAGTGGAAACCCTAATAATGGTTGAATTTTTTAAGGACATCAAGGTAGTGCAATGTGCATGACGACGAAGGCCAACGCACAAGGGACAGACTCTTTTTGCAGAGGCTGAATGAAAAACTGACATAGATGGGCACAAAATAATGTAGGCAGGCAGGAAGGAGGTCAGATGCATTTCACTCAGAAAGGGAAACACAAACACTAAACTATACAGCTTTTGGACACTCAAATAGGTTAAGCGTGAAGAGAATTTTATTCACAGATATGATACACATAGTAGCACAGCCGACTTGCGGCTGCAGAGCGCCGAAAGGGTTCCATTTAGAACCAGACCCGTGATTAAGTCCACTTCAACACAAAGCTCACATAAAACGTCCATGCAGGTCATGGCATCATTCAGATATAAAAAATGAATGAGTGAAATGAAACAGTGTTTTTTAATGATATGAATGTGGTCTGCATATATTTTAATCTTTTTTAATCATTTGAATGTGGCAATTATGTATTTCTACAGTAAATTTATAATGTGATTAGATAAATGTAAAAAAGTAAACATGTTAACTCATATCTTCATAAATGTAAGGAAGTTATAAACAATAAATCTGGCCCATTAATTTTGGAGTACTACTAAGAATATGTCAGCATCTTCAATACTTAGCCATCATATTATAATTTAAGATTAAAAGATCATTAATTGTGCCCATTATCAATAGGTGTACGCCTTTCAGCCTAATTAATACATGATATTGATGTTTGGATTCAAATTCCAAAACATATCTTAGAATTCTAATATTATTTAATTACGCCGAAAGGCGTATACCTATTGACAATGAGCACAATTAATCA
>ML798926.1:125075-176777 GCA_009831015.1 Picea engelmannii | reverse complement strand
AATAAACTTATAATGTGAAGATAACCAACATAAAAGAAAAGAGAAGAGCTTGCCTTGTCTTCTCATCAATACTTTGAACTTTAAGTACATCGAACAAATGCTTTCAACGTTAACGCTCACACACCAGCATAAGGATGTGGACAGTTTTGGAATATTTTTTATTAAAAAGAAGTAATCCAGTCTTCTAGTAAAGATGCTAAAAGTTAGGAGCTTTTATAAATTTTGTTAAAGAATCAAACCAAACATGTAAATTTTATTAATAAATATTTTGCAACATTGATACTAGATAGAATAAGGGAGTTAGTGGGGAAATACATGTTGAATAACATAGATACATTTAATCAGTATAGATACATTTAACTTCATATTTAATAAGGATGTCGAGTTAGTTGGGAAATACATTTAACTGCATATATTTAATCAACATAGATACATTTAACTGGAGATTTAATAAGGATACCGAATTAATTGGGAAATACATGTTGAAGAACATAGATACATTTAATCAACATAGATACATTTAACTGCAGATTTAATAAGGATGGAGAACATAAAAAAATGTCTTTGAGATTTTTTTTTTTTAATATGACAGAAACTTGAGATTGAGATTAAAAATTATTATGGTATGTATGGTCTTTAATACCATCCCACTACTCTGTCTATAAAAAAATTAAAGTTTAATACCCCACTACTCTGGGTATTGGCAATACAATGAAAGTTTGATAAGCTGAATGTGTGTGTCTATATAGAAATTTATTTAGACTTCCATTTTATAATGCCAATAATCTGAATCTAGACATAACAGAGAGAAACATAAGCAATGATGTAACCTAGATATAACCCGCCCCAAGGCTTGATGGTTTGGAGTCAAACAAACGCTAAATCAAACATCTAACGGATGGTTTTCACTTACAGTCTTCGGATTGGGATCAAGTATTCTTTTGATCAATTTGCGAGCACCAAAAAACAACCAATTTGGACACTTGAAATCGTTTTTGAAGATCTGTACATGACATTGTGTTAACTCAATGAGAGATTATGACTAATCTAGTAAAAAATTTAAACTAGTTGCCATGATTTTGTATCGGGTAGTTCCATTACCTTATGATACAACACTGCAAGATTTTTGTCTTCAAATGGCAACCAACCCATCAAAAGAACAAAGAGTATGACACCACAAGACCAAATATCAGTAGTGGCACCATCCTATCCTCTGTCAGCGATCACCTGCGACAGACAACCATTTAACAACCCAAATATCAATTTCAACTCTGATTAACTCTGGATTTGTAGTATAGACTCTCAGATAAGTTGTTACCTCAGGTGCTACATAATTGGGGCTTCCACAAGTAGTATGCAGTAACCCATCTGTCTAGAATTCCATGTTCACAGATGATATCAGATATCCCTCTCAACAATTATTGCATTATTTCCATTTTCCAAATGTAATTGCAGACATACTCTCTGTTGTTGAGGCAGAGCATTGAGGCCGAACTAAGATATCTTCACATTTCCCTTTGAATCCAGCAGAACGTTTTCGGGCTGATCATTCAGATTCAGCAAATAATCTTTACGTCAGATCAAATGGGTAGATCTAAGAATCGTCATACTCCAATGATATGTGGTTTTCACTGCATATATATACCTTCAATCTCTGTGATAAATACCCCTGCTGTGACAATATCCTACGATGTCAATAAGCGGTTGAAAATACTTTCTTGCCTCATTTTCCTCCATCTTTCCATCACATGATTGCACATGGAAAAGCGAGATTAAGTTTTAACACCACATGCCAGCAACAATCGCAGAAAAAAAAATCCATCACAGCAAGCAGACTCACGAATTTGTCGAACAATTCACCCCCTATGACAAATTCAAGAACAATGTATATCTTCTTCTTACTCACCAATACCTGTTTCAGAGACAAACATCCTTATAACTACATAAAACCCTACCATCCTTATCACTGCAAGAAACTCCCCATTTCCTGCAATCCATCTCTGTCGAGTTGTTTGACAACCACAATCTATATACAACAAACGATAACCTCCATGTCAAAAACATGTTTCTAATTTCTCTGAGCTAATTCTAACCATGTATTTTACTTTGATTGATGAAGAATACCTTGAAAAGAAGTGATCTCTTCCAGTCATTGTCAACATAACAAATCCTATCAATAAAGAAATGAATTTAGAAATCACCTGACCAGTGCTCTCAAGCTGGCCTTTGTAAACTTTTTCGAAGCCTCCTTCACCTAGTAGGCAGTAGGGACGAAAATTATTCGTTGCCACATCCAATTCTTGAAAAAGGAATGTTTGGGTAGCAATATGAGGTTCTGCCATCTTGGAAGGCTCATACTTCTTTTTCTCATGAGAGGACTTTGATCTAAATCTATCTGTATCATCGACTCACCAACAAAAATGAGCAGTGAAAAACCAGGTTCTTAAACCTCCTAGGAATCAGAACCTCCCAAATTATATCAACCAAAGGAAAAGGGGAAAAAATAGTAATCTCGAGGTGACAAATTTGTGAAATTATTTGCAAAAAAATTATATTGATCCACTATATTATAGGATTAAAATTACTTTCATAGGATTTGATCCTAAAATTAATCAGGAAGTGACTATCAAAAATATCCTATATACACAAATATGATTAGAAATAGATTATGTATCCATAAATGGGTCATGTGTTTAGACACCATATTGGGTATAAATAGACAACATCTATTAACAAATTCTCTGTTTAGATAAAATTTTGATCAGAAATACACTTGTATCTTTTGATGGGTTATCTGCTTATATAAAATTATGATCAGAAATGGAGTGTATCCATCAATATGCTCTCTGTTTAGAATTTTTTCTAATCAAAAGTACACTGTATCCTTTAATCGGTTCTCTGTCCAGATAAAATTTTCGCCAAGAAGATTCTCAGTTGAATTAGATTTTGAATAAATGGGAATCTAGCAGTAACCTTATCTGTTAATGCTAGAATTGAATTCATCGTCATAGGCTCTGAGAATCCTTGAGGTTGTAAATACCAAAAATATATAAAATAAAATCATACATGAAAGGGATTTGGGAAGCTGATTGCTAGGGGTTGTTGGGTATCCTTGATCATCTGCGCTCTTCTTAATATTGACGTCGGCCCCCTTCGTAGGCTTCAAGTCCTTTACAGATCCATAACATTGAAAACAAATCATTTCTATGCTCTGCTAACAGATAATATCAGTATGAGTAGAACCGAATAACAGTTGAGGTGAAGGACAACGAGAAAGCACATCAGATGGACAAAGTTTTTCTTTTTTTTCTTCTGTTAAAAGCCATGGGGAATGGGTGGATGACTCGATTTTAGGATCATGAGAGTTGTGGAAGGAATGCTTTCCAATTTCCTCCTCTTCTTCCTCCTCGGACAACACCGCAAGGTAACCCGCATTATCAACCAGGGTAAGTATGTGGTTAGAATGGCACGTGGATCTTCATTTACCAGATATTAGGGTAGACACCATCCATCTGTTTCTTAGAGAAGGCACATTAAACATTTGTACTAAGCACCCAACATCCTTGTCATGTCAAAATAACAAATTCATTAATTGTGTAATCAATTTTATACATTGAATGACGTGAATCCTGCAATAACACTTCAAAGATATTAGTCAATTAAGTTTTAGAAAAATATATTTCTTTATTCTTAAAAAAATACATATATTGATTTCTTATGTTACACATTGGATATAGAACATAAATTTAAAGCCAACAATAAACTAATACATAGTCAAAGAGCAATTGATTGTTATAGTCCCAGGCCTTCTGATAGAACACTGCAAGATTTATGTCTTCAAATGGCAACCAACCCATCAAAAGAACAAAGAGTATGACACGACAAGACCAAAGATCATTAGTGGCACCATCATATCATCTATCAACAATCACCTGTGGTAGACAACCATTTAACAACCCAAATATCAATTGCAACTCTCATTAACTCTGGATTTGTAGTATAAACTCCCGGATAAGTTGTTACCTCAGGTGCCACGTAATTGGGGCTTCCACAAGTAGTATGTAGTAACCCATCTTCCTGGAATTCCACGTTCACAGATGATATCAGATATTCCTCTCAACAATTATTTCATTATTTCCATTTTCCAAATGTAATTGCAGACATACTCTCAGTTGTTGAGGTAGAGCATTGAGGTCAAAGTCAGATATCTTCACATTTCCCTTTGAATCCAGTAGAATGTTTCCAGGTTGATCATTCAGATTCAACAAATAATGTTTACATCAGATAAAATGGGTACAACTAAGAATCATCATACTCCAATGATATGTGGTTTTCACTACATATATATACCTTCAAATCTTTGTGATAAATACCCTTGTTGTGACAATATCCTACGAAGTCAATAAGTTGTTGGAAATACTTTCTTGCCTCATTTTCCTCCAGATTTCCATCACACGACTGCACATGGAAAAGGGAGATTAAGTTTTAACACCACATGCCAGAAACAACCGCAGAAAAACAAATCCATCACAACAAGTAGACTCACAATTTTGTCAAACAATTCACCCCCTGTGACAAATTCAAGAACAATGTATATCTTGTTCTTACTTGCCAATACCTGTTTCAGAGACAAACATCCTTATCACTGCATAAAATCCTACCATCCTTATGACTGCAAAAAACTCCCTGTTTCCCTGCAATCCATCTCTGTCGAGTTGCTTGACAACGACAATCTATATACAGCAAACGATAACCTCCATGTCAAAAACATGTTTCTAATTTCTCTGAGCTAATTCTAACCATGTATTTTACTTTGATTTACAAAGAATACCTTGAAAAGAAGCGATCTCTTCCAATCTTTGTCAACATAACAACTTCTATCAACAAAGAAATGGATCTATAAATCACCTGACCGGTTCTCTCAATCCGACCTTTGTAAACTCTGTCGAAGCCTCCTTCACCCAGTAGGCACTCGAGCCGAAAATTATTCGTTTCCACAGCCAATTCTCGAAAAAGGAATGTTTGGGCAGCAATATGAGGTTTTGCCATCTTAGAAGGCTCATCGTGCTTGTTCTCATGAGAGGACTTTGATCTAAATCTATTTGTATCATCTACTCACCAACAAAAATGAACAGTGAACAACCAGGTTCTTAAACCTCCCAGGAATCAGAACAACCCAAATTATATCAACCAAAGGAAAAGGAGAAAAAACATAAATCTCAAGGTGACAAATTTGTGAAATTATTTGCAAAAAAATTATACCGATCCACTATATTACAGTCTTAAAATTACTTTCACAGGACTTGATGCTAAGATCAATCAGAAAGTGACTATCAAAAATATCTTATATACACAAATATGATAAGAAACAGACTCTGTATCCATAAATGGGTCATTTTTTTAGACATCATCTTGGGTATAAATAGAGAGCATCCATTAATGAGTTCTCTGTTTAGATAAAATTTTGATCAGAAATACACTTGTATCTTTTGATGGGTTATCTTCTTATATAAAATTATGATCAGAAATGGAGTGTATCCATCAATATGCTCTCTGTTTAGAATTTTTTTTAATCAAAAGTAGACTGTATCCTTTGATCGGTTCTCTGTCCAGACAAAATTTCCACCAAATAGATTCGCAGTTGAATTGGATTTTGAACAAATTGGAATATAGCAGTAACCTTATCTGTTAATGCTAGAATTGAATTCACCATCATAGGCTCTGAGAATCCTTGAGGTTGTAAATACCAAAAATATATAAAATAAAATCATACCTAAAAGGGCTTTGGGAAGCTGATTGCCAGGGGTTGTTAGGCATCCCTGATCATCTACGCTCTTCTTAATATTGACTTTGGCCCCCTTCGGAGGCTTCACGTCCTTTACATATCCATAGCATTTAAAACAACTCATTTCTATGCTCTGCTAACAGATAATCTCAGTATGAGCAAAACCGAATAACAGTTGAGGTGAAGGACACTGAGCAAGCACATCAGATGGATAAAGTTTTACTTTTTTTTTCTTCTATTAAAATCCATGGGGAATGGGTGGAAGATGAGATTTTAGGCTCATGATAGCTATTGAAGGAATTCTTTTCAATTTCCTTCTCTTCTTTCGCCTTGAACAAAACCGCAAGGTAACCTGCACTATCAACCAAGTTAAGGTTGTGGTTAGAATGGCACATGGATCTTCATTTACCAGATATTAGGGTAGACACCATCCATCCATTTCTTAGAGAAGACACATTAAATATTCATACCGAGCACCCAACATCCTTGTCATGTCAAACTGACAAATTCATTAATTGTGTAATCAATTTTATACATTGAATAACGTGAAGCTTGCAATAACACTTCAAAGATATCAGCCAAAAAATATATTTCTTTATTATTAAAAAAATACATATATTAATTTCTTATGTTACACATTGGATATAGCACATAAATTTAAAGTCAACTTTCAACTAATACATAGTCAAAGGACAACTCATTGCTATAATCCTAGACCTTTGACATGGACTAATAAAATGCACTAACAAGAGAAGAATAATAATTACAAGTACTTATGGCATATTTGTGTCCAGATATCAAATCAAATGACTTAATGTCTATTAGCAATCTCTCTAAAATGGGATAAGTGACACACTCATAAACGAAAGATAATATAATTAGTGCATACGGGAACATAGTCAATCAATGATAAGATACAAGAGGTGCTCTACATGTAACCCACCTGGCAGCTTCTATGAAAATATCATACTACAAAGCAGTTGCCTGTAACAATACTAGTCTCGCTCTCTTCTTGCAGGATGGAAACTTCGTTTTGAAATATGTATAGATTAAGGTAGAGAAACGTTGGGAGTCTTGTTTCTCTCGGTAATAAATCCATGGATTTAATCGATGCTTGCCCAAACAGTCAAGTAGTCTCTTACTTCTTCTATCAGCCTTGTGTTGGTGAAATTCAGTGTAGTTGGTATTTTTCAGCATCCACATCAGGCCGTGTGATGCTTGCAAGATCTAGAAATAAAAATGTTTATAGAAATGTGTGCTCATGCCTTATTTTCCCCAAAGCCATTCCCAGAAATTCCTGTGGGTGCATAGAGTGTTTGGAAAAGGACATATCATCAAGCTACTCCACGTTCTTTCTATTGCTAAATAAGAACAATAAAAAATAGTTGAAATGTAAAAATATTGATTTTATGGGACAAAATATTGGTTTTATCGAACAAATTTAGTATCGACCAATTTCAAGAGGTTAATTGATTTGATTCTTCTATGTTTTATACATATCTGTTTAAATCCTTTGAAATATTGTATAACTTTGTGAAAGGAAAATTACAAAATTAATTAATGTAAGGATAAACTTTGTGAAAGGCAAATTACAAAATTAATTTGAGGATAACAACCATTTCTGAAATATACATTACATTTTAGTTAGATATTTACACAAGTGAAGTATTCCCAAAAATCCAAATAGAGCTCTATAAAAAATAGAAATCTCCATATAATAAGGATTGTAAACTATGGTTACAATCTGATTATAGGAATTCTTCATCTCAATTGGATTTGTAGAATTACTAGAGAAAACACAATAAACAATAAAAAGATTGAAACAATACATCAAAGATCTAAATTATGACAATGTAAATTATGCTAATTCTAAATTATGCAGCAAACTGTCTAATCAAAATTTGTTGACAATGTAAAAGTCTTCCAAAATTTGTTGGCAATGTAAAAGTCCTCCAACGGTTACAATAATAGAATATAAGCATTATTTTCAACACTCCCCCTTAATTCTTAATGAGGTGATTCCAAGCATCTTTCTTATGTAATGAAACTTCTCTCTTGGTAGTGCTTTGGTGAAGATATCAAAAAATTGATATTTTGTTTTACAAAACTTTAATTCAAATTCTCCTTTTGTCACAAGATCTCTTAGAAAGTGATATGTGATATCAATATGTTTAGTACAACTATGAAACACTCAATTTTTACTTATGGCAATTGTAGACATGTTATCACAATGAATAATTGTGGCATCTTGTTTTTCTTATTTCAGATCTTTCAAGACTCTCTTCAGCCAAATTTATTCACATGTTGTTGATGCTACTGCAATATACGTCTATGCCTTTGTAGAAGATAATGAAACAAATGGTTGTTTCTTTGAAGACCATGATACTTCATGTGATCCTAGGATGAAAACATAACTTGAAGTAATTTTTCTATCATCAATACATCCAACCCAATCACTATTTGTATAACCAACCAACCCAAAATTATTTGTTGAAGTATACCAAATGCCAAAGTTTCTTGTTCCACAGACATACCTTAAAATTATTTTTTCTTTTCCAAAGTGAATTTTACTTCGACTTTCCATGAATCTAGAAATTAAAATTACTTATTGCATAATAGTGAAATACATGAGACTTCCTACTAAACTTCTATATGATTTAGCATCTACCCTTTTAGCTCCATCTTCTACAAAAAAAAAAATCATTTATATTGATAGATGTGTTCATGGGTTTACAATTTTCCATTTTCCATTTGTGAAGATATATAGCATATTTTTCTTGTGAAATAAAAATACCATCATTCATTTGCCTCACTTCTATGCTAAGAAAATAATGCATCAAACCTAAATCAGTGATTTCAAATTCAATCATCATAGTGTGTCTGAACTCTCACTAACAAAATACTTGAGGATTTATATATCTAGTCATCTACATATATAAAAAAACAATAAGTAGATCATTTGTACCATTTGAATTGATATATAATGTGGGTTCACTTTCACTTCTCTTAAATCCATTTTTTAGAAAAAAATTATCTATCTTCTTATACCATGCTCTTGGAGCTTGTTTAAGCCCATAAAATGTTTTTTTTTCTAATTATTTTTTAAACCTTATGTTCTTTTTCTTTAAATTCATATCCTTGGGTTTGTTGAACATAGAAATCTTCTTTCAAAACACCATTCAGAAAGGTTGATTTTACATCAAACTGCTAAACCGACCATTTATATTGTGTTGTTAATGCTAAATCAATTCTTATTGTATTCAATCTTGCAAATGAGCATATGTTTCATCATGGTCTATACCTGGGTTTTGAGAAAACCCCTTTTCCAACAACCTTTCTTTGTGCTTTTGTATGGACCCATCAACTTCATACTTTGTTTTGTACACCCATTTTACCCCAATGGCTTATTTTTTAGTAGGAGGATCCACAAGCTCCCATATTTCATTCCTTTTAATGGATGCAATCTCTTCATCCATTGCTTTGCACCAAGATTCATGTTTTGCTGCATCTTCCAAGAATCTTGGTTTCACTTCAATCTGAGACATTAGATCAAAGTTAGAATATCCATAAATTTCATTTAAGGATTTTACCTTTCTCGGAGGAGGACTTGGACTTGAAGTAGGACTTGGAGTTGAAGAAGATGATGGAGTGGATGTGGTAGTAGTACTTGGACTACTGATTGGATTTGTAGAAACAAAATATTCATATTCATGTATAACAATTCTTGGACATTCTTGTTGCACTCCTTGATTCCATTGTCATTCTTCTTTTTCATCAAAAAACACATCATGACTAACCAACAATCTTTCAGTTGTGGATTATATAATCTATAAGCATTTGTCTCATCACAATAGCCAATAAAATGCATTTCACACTTTTATCATCTAGTTTTCGGGTAAAATCATGAATCTGGGTAACACTTTCATGACAATCAGGTCTCCAAAATTTCTAGCGGCAATTTTTCGGCCGAACAAATGTTTCTTTCGGCTGAAATCTTTTTCGGCCGAAAATTTTCACGTCAAATTTAACGGTGCCCTCAAAATTCGTGTACAATGTTTTTTGGATGAATTATTTTCCCATGGTAAGCATATTTCGGCCGAAATACTTATCGGCCGAAACGTTTATTTTTAACGGATTCCGTTAAAAACTAGGTTTCAGCCGAAAACTTGAAAATGAGACTGTTTGCAGGAAACTGCAAATTCTCTCCATCTTACTTCATCTTTGGAGGTAGCGGACTCCTACAAATACTCAGAATTTAGTTTGAGAATTGATACCAACATTTTTAAAATTGAATCTACTTTCATTGGGTACAATTTGTTTTCATTTTCATTGTTTTTATCTAATTTTATTTAATTTTATAAAAAAATCACTGCATAATATTTTTAGGTGAGATTATGATTCGGTGAAATGAAAAATACATATCTCTAAAAATACACAACAAAAAATTATGGGAAATTTATATTCATAATTGCTAAACTGTTCTCTTCAAAAGGGTAATTTTAGATTTTACTTTTAAGTAAAAAATAAGATAGATACAAGGTGTAGAAAAACACGTGTTTAAAATATGCAACGTTTTCATCTTAGTCAACTTAAAAAAATTCTAGAAATTATAATATTCATCCGTTAGATTCAAAATTATAGTCATAATAAAATAGAGTCTCTGTAGATTGTTGCAATATATTTAATTTCTTAAAAACACAAGTTTAATAATAGATACATTGTTGTGGAAAACAATAACTCCTTATCATTCCTTTCATGTTTAAGGAACATACTGTTAAACAATTGTCAAATTGACATATCAAATCTTGATAAAAAAAATTGAAAAATAGTCATTAGAAATATAACAAAATTATTCACAAGTTTTGTTTTTATTGTAAGTTGAAATTCTAAATAAATAAATAAAATACTTTTGTATGCCGAAAGTTGAAGAACTTGTGAAAATACAGTTTTTTTTTGTCATAAAACAAACAAAAGTGTTACCCATCTTCATGATTTTACCCTTTCTTCTTTTTTCATTAGGAACATGAGCATAAGCAATACAACCAAATAATTTCAAATGAGCACAACTAGGTTTTTTTCCACTCCATGTCTCATACAGAGTCATATTTTGCACACTTCTTCTTGGACATCTATCAAGGAAATAAATAGATGTAGCTACATCTTCAACCCAAAAAGTATTTGGAATTCTTGTACCTTTCAACATGTTCCTAGCCATATCAACTATTGTATGATTCTTTCATTCGAACACACCATTATGTCGGGGAGTTTAGCCTCCAGCCAATTGTCTATATATTCCATTATTTTTGAAATAATCATTAAAATCATTAGAAGTAAATTCTCCCCCTCTATATGTGAATAATGTCTTTAAAAGATAACCACATTGCTTCTCAAATACAACTTTAAATTGTTGAAAAACAATAATAGCATCATATTTCTCTTTAATGAAATACACCCATGTTCTTCTACTGAAATCATCCACAAAAATAACAAAATACTTATTTTTGTTGAGTGACAAGGTTTGCATGGGACCACATATATCTGCATGTACTAGCTCCAATGTTTTTGTCCATATAATTTGGCCACTAAGCCAATGCATGATTCTACTAGTATATATAGTGGAAGATGAAGTCAAAGAATTTTTGAAAAGTTTTATATAGATAATAGGCAATGATAAATCCACAACAAAGTTAAGGGAAGTTCTTGGGCCAATTTTAGACTCACCAATATAGGCACAGATAGGCCCTTAAACCATGTCCAGTGAACAAGGTATGGAAACTAATTTATCTTAAATGCATTGATTCAATGATATGAAGTGTGAGAAGTTATGCTCAACTTCGGGTTGGATGTTAACATCCTACTGAAGTAATCATGGGAACTCATGGGAAGACCAAATTGGGTCCACTTGTTGATGTAGTGGTAGTTGGTGAACCAATCACACATTTTCCCCATTGTCAAATTGGCGAGATGGAATTTTATCTCGATTGTGTGAATATTTATGCTTACTTTGAGTTCATTGACATAGTAGATGACAAATTTCCATACCTAGTATTGTAATGGATTGATTGGGAATTTGATAATGATGTCATTTGATAAGAAGGTTTATTGGATGGTATATCCATTGGATCTAATCTAGGGAAATACATTTTCTAAATAGATAGAATAAGTATTGGATGAAGTTATTTTTCGATAATCTTACCATAGGATAGTGGGAAGACTACATTAATCCAACTACTAGTGGAAAGTTGATTTGGAGAATAGCATTTTCCTATGTCATTTATTCCAAAGTGTACATTACTTTTGGGCTACCTAGGGAGTATGAGAATTAATTGACACAAATATGCACACTACCAAATTCCATTAAGTGGATTCATGTAAAGATTAAAGATCCACTAGTGTTTAATGGCACAACTAATGCCACAAAGTTTATGGAACACATAACTTAACACACCATGTTTGAATAGAGGGTATAAACATTGGATATCACTTTGGTATATATCCTCGAATGATTGTGGGAATTTCATTATGAACTTTGGACTGACGAGAAGATATAGTAAGACTAGGAACCTACTAGACATAAGGTTTGTGTTGACCCATGTTACCATCCATCGATCTTGATAAGGACAAGATATTGATATGATCAGAAATACTTTGAAAGTCCAAGTCATAGGGACTATGAGGGGATATATATATATATATAATAGTAGTGTAACTTAGTGGAATGTATAGGGCTATATGGGCTCAAACTGTAGACCTTCTCGGTAGAATAGATCAAAGTTCTTATTATCAAAATAATTTAAAAAGTTCCAAGAACCCAACATGCATTTTATCGCATTGGGCTCTTTCATTAAAGGATATTGTTTGTTAATAAACTCGTTAATTCATTTCATCTCCTAGGCACATGAATATAAGTAATAAATGAAAAATGACACTCAAGGAGTCTCACCTGCAAAAGCTTCCATCGAAGAGTAGGATCATGAACATAAATCAATATTTTCCAAATAGTCCCTACAATTCAATGGTACTTCTTATATAGTGGAGCATGTGGATCATTGTGAAACTCACTAATATACACAAAGAATTTCTATTTAGTAGTGGGTGCATAAATGCGTGCCCACCTTAGAGTCATTGTTGAAGAATTGGTACCTATAGAAGAAAAATGCAATGATAAATGACCTACTGACCATAACTATAATTTAATTTCTATGACACTTTTCAACTTTGTGAGGAAGATATGTTTATTAATGGGTATATAAAACACATTCAATGTTTCACACTAATGGGACTACCATAATGTTTGACCATAGATTATGTAGAGGATGATGTCACAAAAGAATTTCATTCTCCATGGTTTGAATAAATAGAGGTGCACCATGTAGTCACATAAGCCAAGAATACCAACTATCTAGTTCACTATCATGGGATATTGAAGACACATAGTCAATTTTAGTATGGAGGATGTGTCTAAGTTGGCTATTATTGGTGACTATTTGTATGAAAACATCACTGCATACATTGTACATTTTATTTGAGATTACACACCTATTCCCATGTAGCATATTTGAGATGAAAAGAGTGAAAGGAGAACATTGGAAGATGAATATAGAATTGAAGCCTGACACCTGATCTACCAAGAAGTGACTATATAGGATGCATTCACATTATAAGGAATATGCTAAACAATATATATGTGATATGCTAACTATTGGTTAGATATTTTCAGTGGAACAATAAGATTCCATTAGTCTAATCGTCATCTAGGGTGTGAAAAAGGTGGAATAAATTTTCCTGTGGAATTTTTTAGATTGAGTTAGGCCTGCATACATGCTCCCTTTCATACACATTTTAGTCATGATATTACCAAGAAAGTGGCATTGAATGAACCTTACACCTTTATAGTAGGATTATTTGGCTATCATAAAATCTATATCATCAAGGAGGATAAGATGAAAACCATTTTTTTTATGGAATGGTGATTGTAAGCATACAATCTCATGCCCTTTGGCCCAAGTAATGCACCAATTATGTTCTCTAGAATCATGTTTGTTATGTTCAATGAGTATATCCATAATTTCCTTGAGCTATATTTTCAATTATTGGCAATGTATATCTAGCTAAATGGTCACATGGCTAAACTAATGTTGGTGATGGAAAGACGTTGATTGGTCTAGTTGTACCTAAATATTAAGAATTTCATTTTCTACACCCCATTCAACATCCTCTTGGATCATATTATCTACAAGGAAGGGTGTTTAGTCAAATTAATGAAAATCATAGTATTTTTAGAATATGTATGCACTAGAGAATGTCCCTGTGTTATGGTCATGCAGGGTATTACCATATATTTATCATGGGGCATTCTCAACTAATAATGTAGAAGGAGGAACTAATATGAAAAGGTGTCCCATTTGTATGGATTGTAGAATGTGAAAAGGGTTTTTCCAAGTTAAAACAGTGGATGGTTATGGCTCCAATTCTTGTTTTTCCTAATTGATCAAAAATTTTCCATGTCCATGTGGATTTCACTACCATTGCATTGGGAACATGTTGGCATAGCTAGGAGAACACATGCTACACCACCCAAGGTAATTTTCTAGAAAAAAATTGTAATTACACAACCATGAAATTCAAAGGCCTGATGATGGTGTATATGCTACAAAATTTCAAGTATTATCTTCTGGACCAGTCCTTCAAGTTGTTCATTGATAATTTAGTGGTCAAGTATTTGGTTAACAATACAATGTTGGAAGGTTAATTCTATCGATGTTTGCTACTATTTTAGGAGTTTGATTTTGAAGTGGTGGTTAAACTAGGTAAATAAAATGTGGGACCTAATCACCTCTCGAAAATCCACAATTGGAACATTGTTGGGATAGCTCATAAAGTGTTGAATGTAGATATGTTTTGCATGGAAGTAGTTATTGAATTCTTCACTAATATTTCCAACTTCAAATATAAATCTGCATGCACTAGAATAATATGGTGATAGTAAAGATTGATAGCTCATAATTAAGGATACAAATTATTAGTTAATCATACAGTACTTGCACACATTAGAAATGGATGAGATTCTTGACTACTATGTGTTGGATCATGAATGATAGGTGGTGCTCTAGGAATCCCATGATGGACATAGAAACATACATTATAGTGAGAAGACAAAACTATCACAACATATATTACAATGAGACATGTTGGATGCAAGTATCATTCAACTAGGATAGAGTGCACTCTCCACTCCATTATTCATATTATTATATTCATTCACTCCTATCAGTACATATTCTCCCTTTATATTCTATCATGTGTTTACTTAGGGTTCATATGTGTGTGTATGGTTAAGATTTTGTACTAAAAAAATGTTATAGTTGTATTGGTCAATGTAAGAATACAAAAAAGGGTTTTTCCCACAGTTTATGATTCATACTTTGTTAAAAACATTGATGCTTGTCTACCAAAAATGCAATTCTATCCTTTCATGAGGATTGTGAACTTTTACTAGTATAAAGCCTACTTTAAAAAACACGTCAAAACCCTTACCTTATCATTATTGTCCTTTCGCCAAATGCATTAGCCCATACAACTTGATAAGAGTTTTCCACAAGATGCATTTCCATCACCAAGACCTGCATAAATCATAAAAGACAAATTCTTTATATGACTAAATAATATATAAGCAAATAAACATGCATTTAGTTATGTAAAATACTCTATAAAAAACTTAAGTGTTCGCATACCTTAATGAGCTTCTCTTTGTTTCGATAATAGGTTATTCTCTACTGAATAGGGCCAACCACGTGAAGGTGGAAGCTCATATGGCCCCTCCCCCCCTCACATCGCTCTCAATTCCCCATACCCAACAAATTATTTTGTTTATATAGAAAACATATAGACATTCATGCATAACTAGGATAGTCATCAAAACATATGAACATTTAAACATTGAAGCATATGAACATATAAACATCGATAAACATCCAAATACAAGTCATGAATTTATACATCTAATTTTTCTTTGATTTATGTTTTTTTACATTTATAAAATTGACAATTGGGGTATCATAATCATCCAAGGACATTGTATTTTGTGTGCCCTGTCCTTCTATTTTTTGTGTTTCCATGCACTCATGTAACATATTTCTGGTACGTCACTGAGAAGGGCAGCGAGGCATCTATGCAGGGTCGTGAACCGCAACAACGAAAATGATCATATGGATATGTTGAAATATAATTGAAATAACTAATTCATTATTTTGATTAACATTACACTATTGCTCTTTACCTATTTATGTAGTTGTGACAGTTGGTGCGTTAATTTATTTTCCACTTGGTTCCTCTCGCAGGTCACCCTCCTAAGCTACATGCTTTTCAATTTTGAGAAGATAATATATAACTCAGGAAATAAATATCTACAATCATAGTAAGTATTTCTAATTCTAAAGCATACATACCGGAATGGGTACTCTGCTCCCCACTATCATTGGACATGTGCACCCTTGTATGACATGGTGTCTTCTGAATACCGCTAGATTCACTGCTATGGTAGCATTGTTGCTTGAAAACAAACATAAATACTTAATTAAGGGTGATATAATAAAATATGAATAGACTTTACAAGCATGCTACTGCGGTTTCCTTATTCATTTTATTTACCTGCGTGGCTGGGGAGATTGGAGTCTGGCCCAAGATTTTCCTATATTCAATCACACTTTAAAACCATGCTTGTAACAAGGCTTTAGGTCCTCCTCGGTGGCAGCAATGTCGAACATATTTAACTGCAATGCATAACACCATTAAAAATACCAATAACAAAAACATATATTTGTTCGCTACTGTTAAATAAACATTAACCACAGTTAATCATTTAAATCTTATGATTCGGGATTTTAGTTTTCCATAGCCACCATAGCCTAGTTAATGTTGCCCGTGATTTTCCACTCTAGCCTTGGTTTCTTTGGTGGTGTTTTGTAGCCTACATATGGAATTTTTGAAAAAAATTAGATATCGTAATTGTTACTTAAAACAGAAAATAAAAGCACAAATGATCATATTTCACTAATAATATGACATGTGTTGTACCTTGCTTAACCATCTTGTGGATGTATTCCTTGTTTTTTAAACAAGTTCTCATTTGCATCCTCTATCAGGGCCTTCCACTCTTTCTTTGGATCCATGGGAGGGCGCTCATGCTTGAGGTCTAATTGCAATTCCTCCCTATATTGGGCCCTGGTATATTTTAAATTTTCACCAGCTAACTTTGTAACCACTTTCTTGTTGAAAGTGTTGCCAAACAATTTTACCATGTGGTCTACTAAATCATCTTTCTTTTTGCTATCTTGGCCATTCCACCATGTGTGAATGGTGGGGCCAAACAACTCCAATTATTTGTCATTTAAGTTTCTATAGAAAACATTGTTTCCTATAGAAACGTGGCCAAACAACTCCAATTATTTGTCATTTAAGTTTCTATAGAAAACATTGTTTCCTGCAGAAACGTGTTATCCATTAATTTATAATAATCTCAACAAATGTCCATTTCAATTTCATGATAAAAAATAATCAACTAATTAACAATTACCTGCAATCTTTTGAATCTTGATTGGAAGACATGTGTCATCCACCAGAAAGGTGATATCTAATGATCGGGTGCTTTTAATTCATTCTGCTCCATGCAGAATAGTTTCCTCTCCATCTACAGTATGTTCCTCTCTGGAGTCATGTGGAGTCCTAGGTTTCGGTTCATCATGCTCTGGCGTTTCATGCAGGTCAAAATCATTGTGCTCATCAATGGATTCCAGGGGAACCTTAGGAGGCTCAAAAATCCTCACTTGCACTTTTCTATGTTGACATTTTTGTTGCATTGGACAATCACAACTACCTATAGCATTTGCAGGATCGACAGGTTCCCAATGCACGAGGTTTAAAAACTCCTACAAGTGGAAAAATTTACTTTATCAGATCATATAGAAAATATAAAACAAAAAAACGGATATGAAATTGTCATAGCTGATAAAAAATGTGAAGATGCCACTTACCCCAAAATTAGTTATTATATTTTGTATCTCTACAATTCTTGCCTTTCCTCCAGTGTCAGGGGTCTTTTGCTAAGCAAACCTAGATATTCTATGTTAGCCTTCTTCAAGGCCTTCATTACATTTTTCATTGGCTCAATGGAATAAAATAGTCCATCCTCATCAATATCCTCAGGGGGATCCTTCCCACATTGACCATGCCACAATACATTGATGAATAAAATTAATGAGATGAACTTTAACGTTTGAGAAATGTAGTTATTGTAGTCATAATTTATTATTGTATTTAACATTTACCTGCTGAGGCATAGTGGGTGCCTTTCCACGGTCACCCTGGACAGATGTAGTGGTTGATTTTCGGCCAGGGTCACCCTGTACAGAAGTTGACACAATAAATCAATCAAAAAAAGTTATAAAATTCACCTGTAACATTTAAAAAATGAAATATTGGAGTAATATCATAAAAAAATAATGAAATTTCAGAAATTTAGTTTTTGTAGTCATAAGTTGTTATAGTATTTAACATTTACCTACTGAGGCACAACAGGTGCATTTCCACGGTCACCCTGGATAGATGTAGCGGGTGATTTTCTGCCACGATCACCCTAGACAGAAGTTGACACAACAAATCAATCAACAAAAGTTATGAAATTCACCTGTAACATTAAAAAAATGAAATATTGCGGTAATATCAGAAAAAAAAATTAATGAAATTTCAAAAATTTAGTTGTTGTAGTCATAAGTTGTTACTGTATTTAACATTTACCTGCTGAGGCACAATGGGTGCCTTTCCACAGTCACCCTAGAAAGATGTAGTGGGTGATTTTCGGCCACGGTCACCCTGGACAAAAGTTGACACAATAAATGAATCAACAAAAGTTATGAAATTCACCTGTAACATTAAAAAAATGAAATATTGCAGTAATATCAGAAAAAAATAACGAAATTTCAAAAATTTAGTTGTTGTAGTCATAAGTTGTTACTGTATTTAACATTTACCTTCTGAGGCACAGTGGGTGCCTTTCCACAGTCACCTTGGGCATATGTAGCCTATGATATCTCACGGTCACCCTGGATAGATGTTGACACAATAAATTAATCAACAAGAGTTATGAAAGTAATTGTAACATTAAAAAATGAAATATTGCAGTAATATCAAAAAATAAATAATGAAAAATGAAATATATGCAGTAAAAAATTGAAATATTGTAGCGATAAATTATAAGAATGATTGATCAAAGGTTGAGTTGAATGGTATGTAATATATTTACCCCCATAATCGCACCCCCTCCATCTATTTGATTTAAGTTGTAATCGATCAACAACTCTTCACCTGGAACTATTGTTTTTGTTGCACATACAAATATACGATTTCCTTCGCATCCCTCAAATATGCAATTCGGTTTCTTAGTTGTTTCCACTGGTCATGTACTATTTATAAAGCCCACAATGTTTCCAGTAGCTTTTGGCCTTCCATAAATATACATAGTTGCCCCTTTATTTTGATTGTTATCTACTAGTTGTATATAATTTGTGGCAACTCTGTATCTCCGCATACTTCACGTATATCGGACCAACATCAACCAGTGACTGTATTTGTATAATGGTCTGACATACTCCATCAATTCAGTTATAGTGCCATAGCTGACCTTTATTCCATCCATGGAAAATAACCCCAATCCATGTAAGGACAAAGGAGCAATGTGATACATCCTCCCACTAATGAACAAATCTGTGTCCACTTCAGGTAGCTCCTTAGGTGCCCATCATTGCACTAGATGTCTATACCTCAAGGGAAACTCAATGTCACCTATGCTCTCAACATCATAATTACATGACCCTTCGTTGACAATAAAAAATTGCATGCATATACAAAATCTTTTCCTTACCTTTTCACATCTAGTTGATCTAGAACCGATAGATCTAGTACAACATGTCTCACTTTCAAGCTCTCTTAGTATATCTTGATCATCACTTGAGGAATATAGATCCACCAGATACCTATTTGGTGGTACCTACACTCGTTAAAACAAGAAGATAAGTTATCGTGTGAATATAAGTTTGTGGTACTAGCACAGTTGCATATAGTTGCAATATAGTTGCATATAGTTTCATAAGTTGCATTGTAGCATAAAGTTGCATATAGTTGCATAAAGTTGCATATAGTTGCATATAGTTGCATAAGTTGCATTGTTGCATAAAGTTGCACATAGTTGCATACAGTTTCATATAGCTGCATATTGGCATATAGTTGCATACAGTTACATAGTTCCATAAGTTGCACATAGTTGAATATAGTTGCATAGTTGCATAAGTTGCCTTGTTGCATAAAGTTGCATGTTGCATAAGTTTCGTAAAGTTGCATAAGTTTCATGTTGCATAAAGTTGCATAAGTTCCGTAAAGTTTCATAAGTTGCATGTTGCATAAAGTTTCATAAGTTGCATTGTTTGTCATAAGTTCCTTGGTCATATGTTTGTCTATGGTAGATGTTTTGGCCAACACATTTAGGTTTCTCCCTTACCAGTTATGGCCTCTCTTGGGCCTTGTGCACTAGTTGGGTCTTTTTTAGTACAACACGTCTCACTTTCAACCTCTCTTAGTATATCTTGATCATCACTCGAGGAAGATAGATCCGGCAGATACCTATTTGGTGGTACCTACACTCATTAAAACAAGAAGATAAGTTATCGTGCGAATATAAGTTTGTGGTACCAACACATTTGCATAAGTTGCATATAGTTGCAATATAGTTGCATATAGTTTCATATAGTTGCATAAGTTGCATAGTTGCATATAGTTGCATAGTTGCATATAGTTGCATAGTTTCATAAGTTGCATATAGTTGCATATAGTTTCATAGTTGCATAAGTTGCATTGTTGTATAAAGTTGCATGTTGCATAAAGTTGCCTAAAGTTGCATAAGTTCCATAAGTTCCATAAAGTTGCATAAGTTGCATAAGGTGCATGTTGCATAAAGTTTCATAAAATTGCAGAAATTGCATGTTGCATAAGTTGCATTGTTTGTCACAAGTTCCTTTTTCATATGTTTGTCTATGGTTGATGCTTTGGCCAACACATTTAGGTCCCTCCCTTACCAGTTATGACCTCTCTTAGGCCTTGTCCACTAGTTAGGGTCTTTTTTAGTTGAGGAGCCTCCCTTGGGTCCCCAAACTTTCCTAATCCATTAGGGCGCACTCTTCAATGCATAAAATAAAACCAATTGTTGTTTATTTGCATAAAGTTGTGTAGGTTGCATAAAGTTGCATAGTTGCATGTTGATTTATAAAGTTGGATAGTGATCTGGTTGTGTATAGGAAGAGGCCTAGCACCTTCAAAATCATCATTATCCTCCAACTATCCAACTTTAAAGTTGCGTAAATTGCATAAACTTGGGTAAGTTGAAAGTTGAGAAACGAAGGGATTCCACCAACACTCATTTAAATTTATTTTTAATCACTTGTCAACACTTCTTTTAGTTTCTTGATATTGAGCTCGCACATGAGGTAGTTTATATCTATGAGGATTTAGGATCAATTTTTCAAGCCTGAATTTGATGTGTAAATATTTATGAAGGTATTGGATCCCTTAATGACTTCTTAGTACTGTTGACAAGTTGAAGAAGTTTTGAAATCACCAAGCAACCATGCAGGAAACTCAATGTTGCATAGAATAAGAGTTTAATTTTTTTTATGAGTAATGGAGAATTCACATTGTAGAATCCCCTTCAATATTTTTGTTGTTGTCTCTATGAACCATTTTGTCAAGAAAACATCTAAGTCGTTGACTTGAAGGACTTGTTGATTTCCCAATCCATCAATTTTCCTCATGATAGATAAATCACTAAGTCAGGAGACCAAAAGTGCTTTAAAAGTTAGTAATTGAACCTTCATCATTGAAGTAAGAAAAGAAAGGTGTCAAGTTTTTTGTATATTTGGATAATTTATCCAAGAAAAGGAAACTTTCTAGGTTGGGAGGCCAGTGAGTCTCCAAACCTAGTGACTAAACCTTCTTGAGCCTTAAGGTATAGGATTTACCCCCCAAAAATCACTTATTCAGTGAGGTTACTCATTGGCCAAACCAACTGATTGAGGTTATTGACCCTTGCACTCAACAAATTTCCTCCTCGGGGTAAACCACTCACTTGTACTTATTTGTCCTTATGACCACTCTTGGGCCTTGTGCACTAGTTGGGGTATTTTCTAGGTTGATGAGCCTCCCTTGGGTCCCAAAACTTCCCTAATCCATTAGGGCTCACTCTTCAATGCATAAAATAAAACCAATTGTTGCGTAGTTGCATAAAGTTGCATAGTTGCATGTTGATTTATAAAGTTGGATAGTGATCTGGTAGTTTGTAGGAAGAGGCCTAGCACCTTCAAAATCATCATTCTCCTCCAACTATCCAAATTTAAAGTTGCGTAAATTGCATAAAGTTGTGTAAGTTGCAAGTTGAGAAATCAAGGGATTCCACCAACACTCATTTAAATTTATTTTTAGTCGCTTGCTAATACTTCTTTTAGTTTGTTGATATTGAGCTCCCACATGAGGTATTTTATATCTATGAGGATGTAGGATCAATTTTTCAATCCTAAATTTGATGTGTAAATATTTATGAAGGTATTGGATCCCTTAATGACTCCTTAGTACTCTTGACGAGTTGAAGAAGTTTTGAAATCACCAAGCAACCATGTAGGAAACTCAATGTTGCATAGAATAAGATTTTAATTTTTTTTATGAGTAATGGAGAATTCACATTGTAAAATCTCCTTCAATATTTTTTTGTTATCTCTATGAACCATTTTGTCAAGAAAACATCTAAATCGTTGACTTGAAGCAATTGTTGATTTCCCAATCCATCATTTTTCCTCATGATAGATAAATCACTAAGTCAGGAGACCAAAAGTCCTTTAAAATTTAGTAATTGAACCTTCATTATTGAAGTAAGAAAATAAAGGTGTCAATTTTTTTGTATATTTGGATAACTTAGCCAATAAAAGGAAACTTTCTAAGTTGGGAGGCCACTGAGTCTCCAAACCTAGTGACTAAACCTTCTTGAGCCTTAAGGTATACGATTTACCCCAAAAAACAAAAATCACTTATTCAGTGAGGTTACTTGTTGTCCAAACCAACCGATTGAGGTTATTGACCCTTGCACTCAACAAATTTCCTCCTTGTGGTAAATCACTCACTTGTCCTTATTTGTCCTTATGACCTCTCTTGGGCCTTGTGCACTAGTTGGGGTCTTTTCTAGGTTGAGGAGCCTCCCTTGGGTCCCCAAACTTCCCTAATCCATTAGGGCGCACTCTTCAATGCATAAAATAAAACCAATTGTTGCGTAGTTGCATAAATTTGCGTAAGTTGCATACAGTTGCATAGTTGCATGTTCATTTATAAAGTTGGATAGTCCTTATTTCTCCTTTTCTTCATTGTGGTGACTTTCTTCTTCTTCCTTTGGTTGTTTTTTTATTTACTCAATGTGTTTTTCTAGTCTAATCAAATCCAAAGTGATACCCACAAGTAGTTGATCATTTTACCCATTTCTAGAGTGATGCACACTACCTAAAGCCACAACTAGAGTATAACCACCTATATATAAAATCAATTTATATTCCATTGGGGTTTACAAGGTTGTATTTTCAAGTTTTAATGGTTTTCTATAGTTGGTTGTTGAAAACAAGATTGTGAAACCCTATGGAAATGTATTTTCATCTCTAGATTGAGGATCTCATTTTTTTTTGGTTTTCAAAGCTATCCATCAACCAAAAAAATCAATTTCTCATGTCATGGTTATTAGAGATATGAAAATTAGAAAATAAATTGATCTACTATAAAACTAAGAGGATATATGGTATACCTTACTCATTTCCCTCGACTCATTGTCCCTCGTGTGCCCTCGACTCAGTTCCCCTCGTGTGCCCTCGACTCAGTGCCCTCAGTGTGCCCTCAACTTAGTTCCCTCCATGTTCCCTCACAATGTATCTCCTCCCTGAAAATGTATCTCTTCCCTGGCAGTGTATCTCCTATGACTTTCTCCTCATAGACTATCTCCTCGCATACTATCTCTCTCCCTCACAGACTATCTCCTCCCCGGCAGTGTATCTCCTCCCTCGTAGACTATCTCCTTGGTCGTGTGCTCCCCTTGGTTGCATGCTCCCCTTGGTGGCATGCACAGTGATATGATAACTAATGGGTTTTGGTTGCGTACATAGAGGACTCTTTCTTGATGGGCTCATTATAACCCTCCTTTGGTCATGTGCTCCCTTACACTCTCAAATGTTGACACAAATATATGTCAATTTTATGCCCACTAATTGCTTAATATAGATCTAATGCATGCCCACTAATTTAGTACTTGTAGCGGGTAGATCTAATGCATGAACACAATGATATAATTTTTGGTGATTAAATATAATGGAAGAATGCACCATGTTGTATTTGTGTCCCAACTTGTTGTTTATATGGATGATGTGAATTTCATGCTTATTCAATTGCATTTTGTGCTAAATGAAATCTCATTGTAATGATGAATGTTACATATTCTAGTTATTATTAGTATGAATGCATAGAAGTAGATAATGGGAATGAATACTTAGTAATAATGTTCCTCATCTTGATGCTCACATTTCAAAAGAAAATAATTTAGGAAATGCAACTTCGCTAAGACCTACTGTGTTTAAGGGAATGTTGTGATAGTATTAGATAATGATGCCCTTTGTTGGAAACCCTTGTGATATACATTGGTTTATAATACAATCCAACATGTTGGTGTATAAAATGGGGTGAAATACTCATAAAATTGCATAACCATATCCATTGGGATGCTTCCACAATGACACTAAACTATGAGTCACAAAACAAGGAAAGTTCAAATTTGGCATATCATCTCATTTCATTAATGAAGTAGAGTGTGATGTATTATTATATGTTTGTGATATAATCTCTAATGGTATCCTCCACAAGAATCTTTTTTAAGTTATTTTAGTTGTCTCTTAATAGAGAGAAGACTTAATGCAATAGAACCTTTCAACTTTTTCTATAACTATATACCTATGCAGCCTCGTTTTCTAAGAATTCTTTGCGAGTATAAAATCCTAATTAGCAGTAACTTGTAAATGGCTTGAAATTGTATTAAAATATTACTACCACTTAATTAATGTAAGAAATTCTATTAGTGATCTAATCATTGTATTAGAGCAATTCATTACCTACTATATCTCAAACAGTCCAAAATTATAGTGTATCTAGGCCTAGGAATTTGGAGAATGGAATTTGGAGAGTGATCCTTGTAAAATTTGAATATATTGTTTGGAGAATGATAATCTTGAAGGTGCTAGGCCTCTTCCTACACACCCCAGCCAGATTACCTCTCATTGACAGTCTGTGTATTGATCCCTTTTAGTTTTGGGTTGTTAGTATTTTCAATTGCATGCACCTTTCAATCTAGTCAAAGTTAAATTAATGTCTCTTGTTGCTGTAGGGTTATAAAGCCTCATCTTGATGCCCATATGCCTCCAACCTTGTGATCTAATGATTGTTTGGTGACAAGTATCATGAAGAGTGATGACAAAGACTAGGGGTAACTTTCAATTCAAGGCTACGAATGACCAGGCCCACATCAAGTGAAGGAAGAAAGGCCCACATCAAGTGAAGGAAGAAAATTAATAAGGTACATGTGTTGTCCCATTCCATGTCAAAACAACACATCCATTCACTGGGAACACTAAAACGCCACAAATCGATGACTCCACTAAATTAGGTTTTATGCTTTACATGATGAATTGATGATGGAATAAAGTGGGTGTGTGAGTCAAATTTGAGTCTAGAAACCCTCCCATATTGTTAAGGCATGCGAATAGTATATCCATGTCAAATTTCAATGCACAGAAACAGTTTGAAAAAATTTCAACGTTCGCTCCATTCACGGGTCATTGTTGCCCGTGTCTAGTCCTAGTACAATTTCCTTGTAAAATTTGAATAAAATATTTGGAGAATGATAATTTTGAAGGTGCTAGGCCTCTTCCTACACACCGCGACAAGATCACCTCTCATTGACAGACTGTGTATTGATCCCTTTTAGTTTTGGGTTGTTAGTATTTTCAATTGCATGCACCTTTCAATCTAGTCAAATTTCAATTAATGTCTCTTGTTACTGTAGGGTTATAAAGCCTCATCCCAATGCCCATATACCTCCAACATTGTGATCTAATTATGATCATTTGGTGACAAGTGTCATGAAGGGTGATGACTAAGACTAGGGGTAACTTTCAATTCAAGGCTAGGAATGACTAGGTCCACATCAAGTGAAGGAATAAAATTAAGAAGGTACATGTGTTGTCCCATTCCATGTCAAAAAAAATGCATCTATTCACTGGGAACACTAAAACCTAACAAATCGATGACTCCACTAAATTAGGGTTTATGGTTTACATGATGAATTGATGATGGAAGAAAGTGGGTGTGTGAGTCAAATTTGAGTCCAGAAACCCTCCCATATTATTAGGGCATGCAAATAGTCTATCCATGTCGAATTTCAATGCATACAGAAACAGTTTGAAAAAATTTCAACATTGGCCCCATTCACAGGTCATTGTTTCCCGTGTCTAGTCCTAGTACAATTTCCTTGTAAAATTTGAATAAAATATTTGGAGAATGATAATTTTGAAGGTGCTAGGACTCTTCCTACACACCACAGCCAGATCACCTCTCATTGACAATCTATGTATTGATCCCTTTTAGTTTGGGGTTTTTAGTATTTGCAATTGCACGCACCTTTCAATCTAGTCAAAGTTCAATTAATGTCTCTTGTTACTGTAGGGTTATAAAGCCTCATCCCAATGCCCATGTGCCTCCAACATTTTGATCTAATTATGATCATTTGGTGACAAGTGTCATGAAGGGTGATGACTAAGACTAGAGGTAACTTTCAATTCAAAGCTAGGAATGACCAGGCCCACATCAAGTGAAGGAAGAAAATTAAGAAGGTACATCTGTTGTCCCATTCCATGTCAACAACAAAACATCCATTCACTGGGAACACTAAAAACCGACAAATCGATGACTCCACTAAATTAGGGTTTATGGTTTACATGATGAATTGATGATGGAATAAAGTGGTTGTGTGAATCAAATTTGAGTCCAGAAACCCTCCCATATCGTTAAGGCATGCAAATAGTCTATCCATGTCAAATTTCAATGCATACGTAAAAAAATTGAAAACATTTCAACGTTTGCCCCATTCACAGGTCAAATTTGAATAAAATATTTGGAGAATGATCATTTTGAAGGTGTTAGGCCTCTTCCCACACACCACAGCCAGATCACCTCTCATTGACAGTCTGTGTATTGATCCATTTTAGTTTTTGGTTGTTAGTATTTTCAATTGCACGCACCTTTCAATCTAGTCAAAGTTCAATTGATGTCTCTTGTTACTGTAGGGTTATAAAGCCTCATCCCAATGCCCATATGCCTCCAACGTTGTGATCTAATTATGATCGTTTGGTGACAAGTGTCATGAAGGGTGATGACTAAGACTAGGGGTAACTTTCAATTCAAGGCTAGGAATGACCAGGCCCACATCAAGTGAAGGAATAAAATTAAGAAGGTACATGTGTTGTCCCATTCCATGTCAACAACAATGCATCCATTCATTGGGAACACTAAAACCCGATAAATCGATGCCTCCACTAAATTAGGGTTTATGGTTTACATGATGAATTGATGATGGAAGAAAGTGGGTGTGTGAGTCAAATTTGAGTCAAGAAACCCTCCCATATTTTCAAGGCATGCAAATAGTCTATCCATGTAAAATTTCAATGCATATAGAAACAGTTTGAAAAAATTTCAACGTTGGCCCCATTCACAGGTCATTGTTGCCCGTGTCTAGTCCTAGTACAATTTCCTTCTAAAATTTGAATAAAATATTTGGAGAATGAAAATTTTGAAGGTTCTAGGCCTTTTCCTACACACCATGGCCAGATCGCCTCTCATTAACAGTCTGTGTATTGATCCCTTTTAGTTTTGGGTTTTTTGTATTTTCAATTGCATGCACCTTTCAACCTAGTCAAAGTTTAATTAATGTCTCTTGTTACTGTAGGGTTATAAAGCCTCATCCCAATGCCCATATGCCTCCAACCTTGTGATCTAATTATGATCATTTGGTGACAAGTATCATGAAGGGTGATGACTAATACTAGGGGTAACTTTCAAGTCAAGGCTAGGAATGACCAGGCCCACATTAAGTGAAGGAAGAAAATTAAGAAGGTACATGTGTTGTCCCATTCCATGTCAACAACAACACATCCATTCATTGGGATGACATACCTACATCATTGGTATGATTAGGCGCAGTTGCGCAGAGATCCTCTTGGTTTCGAGAATAGTTCATTCTCTACTAAATAGGGGCAACCACATGAAGGTGGAAGCTCTAATTATGCCCCCCCCACCNCATAGTACCTAATTTGAAATTATAAAGAACATGTATCATATACTATATTATACAAAATAAAAACATTTAAAGATCATATAAAAGATATAAACACATACCTCTTCTTTTCAACAGTTAAATATCAGTCATATTTTTCTTCATCCATCTCAACATCTGTATCAGGATCTGGTTCAAAATTGATATTGGTGAAAGGCTCATTCATATCAACATCATCATCAACGTCATTTTCACTAATATAGTTATCGATATCGTCAATGAGATCGTCGTCTCCTATATTTGGATGATCAACTTATTCAAATTCTTCGTCTTACACATTGACTACATGAGCCACCTACTCCTCATCTACATAATCATGATATTCTTTGTCATTATTATCTTCATCCTTGGCTACATGATTATACTTTATTGGTCTTCCTCTTGGATCATATCTAACAACGTATGACCAACCTGCTTTACCAGGTACCTCTGAGTAAAATACTTGCTCACATTGACTTGGAAGAACATATGTCACTGTACCCGGTTCAAATGCCCTTGTATTAACCATGGTAAATCCATTATCATGCTGAATAACAGTTCTTTCAGGATCACGTTCATGCATCCGTAGTCTGTACCATTTAACCTCAAACAAAACTATTTTAAAGGAATTAAAATACACTCAATTATATCCTCCAAATGCCCATAGTACATATTCTCAGTTTCTTCTGGATTTTTGTCACTTCTAGAAGAAATTTTGGTGACCTTAAACATTGTAGTTATCCCACAATCCGAGGTTTTCATCTTATCATCCAACATTTTGATATGAAATTTACGACCATTACACCACATAGCCTTGTGATGTTTCAACCGCAACATGGACAACAAGTAAAAAATACATTTCCAATTAATAAACCTCATATAGGACTTAGTAAATATATATTTCAAAAATTAAACAAACCAAATACATTGAAAAATTGGGAAATAACTATGAAAATGTGGGTAAAAAATTTACTTACATGTTTATCTTTTAAACCAAGGCTAAATCAACTTCTCTTGATGTAAGATTAGGAAATGGATCTCGATGATGATGCATTGTTTTAATCATCTTACTCACCCCTTCCCATGATAACCTACCAAAGTATTCTTCAGTATATTCTATCCAATGCTCCATCCAATCAAGGTTGTTTGCAATGTATAAATGTAAATCATCCCACTCTCGAGCAACTATATGATAAAATAATAGTTTAATATCATTAATTAGCTATTGTTAATAAAGGAATAATTTAATATAGTTCAATATGCAAGAACAAAAAATGTAAAAAATCAGCATGATAAAATAAAATTGGAAAAATAAATGTGTAATATATTAAATCTATGTCAACATCTAATAATTACCTTTCATAGTCCTCATTTTATCATTCCCCAGTAGGACCTCCCCTTAAAATTTGTTGATGGAGTCGACATGCCAAATGTGAGGCACATTCATATTTTCTGCTAATTTAGGTAGATATTGACTAATAAACACCATGCATTGATATACCATAGAACCCTTCGGACGTGCTCTTTGTCTAACAAAATCCTTCAGTGACTTCAACTGCCTCTCCATCATCCACATCTACCTTGTGTGTTCTGGTCCACATAATTCAATCTCCTCAACTTGGTGTATGAGGTAGTGTTCTTGTGCATTGAAAAATGTTGGAGGTAGATACTATTGCATTTGACACATTAGTTGGGGAATTTATCTCTTCCAATACCTTATATCTTCTTTATGGATTTCTTTTGATGATAACCACCTACAAATGTCGATGTAATAAAATAATATCAAGGCATACATAAATTTGCAAATAAAACATAATATGTCAATAAGTTCCACTACATTTTTTTTATAAAACAATACTTACCTCATGTATTTGCCAAGTACATAAATAATTTATTTTATGTTGTTGTCAAAGTCGTCTGGGAGAGATAAAGGTAGAACATATTGTAACACAAAACAAATAATTATTATTTGTTTCCAAAAAATGCGTACCAATAAGGAAATATATTATAACCTGCTAATTACCTTAATAAATGTATGCCAGTCATGTGTTTTAACCCCACCAAAATCACCTTTTTTCGTTAAGATATTTTGTATGTTCGACGAAAACCCCGTCGGAAACCTAATTTTTCGAATGACCTCTTTTACAATATTTCTCTGTTGCTCGATCAATAACCAATGAAGACTAGTATTATGTTCACGACCATCACCATTAGAATTAATAATAACACTTTGAAATGCGTGATTAGCTTCGTGGATGTCACAACAAGTATTTCCAATTCTCTCTTTGTCAATCCTTCCATCTAATATTTGCCATAACAATTCTGTTATGTTCTTCCCGATATGCATTGTATCAAACAGATGAACTATTTGTAGGTGCTCATAGTATGGAAATCTATTGAATTTCATTGAGTAAATTTTCATTCCTCGTGGAAGCCCATTCATGCCTTAACGACATTCATGAAACATCAACAAATTGAAATTAACACTAACTAATAAAAAAAAAATGAAATTAACCAAAGATTTATATAATATGTCATACATAAATAATTTGCATACATTGACGATTTCTAATATATTCCAACTTCCATAGGCGAGGTGTCATTCTTCGTGGTTTTCTTCCTTTCTCTTCTTTACCATTGAATTTTGCTTTGTTTTTAGTTCGATAACTATGGTTCTTTGGAAGAAAGTGTCTATACTCATCAAACACTTCCTTTCCTAAACTCTTTGAATGACAAGATTTTATCCCGGGACCACAAACTGGGCATGCCAATTTACCCTTTGTTTGAAGACCTACAAGATATATGAATGAATGTAGCGTCAAATTAGAGTTACAATTTAAAATAATGCATGATATTTTCAATAAATATATATAATATTAAATCACAAAATAAAATAACAATATAAAAAAAAAATGTGTTAACCCAAGAGCATCATGAATTGTCAATGATAGTATTCCATGGAATTGAAATTGTTTTTTCCCTATTGGTCTAAAGATGTCATACATAGTGACGCCAGCCCATAACTTCAACAACTCATCGATAAGAGGCTCAATATATACGTTCATATCTTTAACCTGGTACTTACCTAATTGGTTCAACATACTGCATGATTAATTATACTTATCTAGATGTCATTATATATAAAAGAAATAATTACCATGCACGAAACAAAGAAATAAAATATTTTGTCATACTTTAAAGCAAATAAAATATAATTAAATACCTAGAACAATCATTGCCAACATTGTGTGCTCTCTCTTGATCGACATCCAAGGAGGAAGGTTATTGTTTATAACAAAAACAATACAAACTGATTACGTAGAATGAAGCTCTCCAAATGGATTGACACCATCAGCTGCCAACGAAAGTCTAACATTACTAGGTTCTTCTTTAAAAATTGGCCACTTTTCTTTCAATTTACTTCAATGCAAAACTATCTGCAGACATTCGAATAACATCATCTCGACTTCTGTTCTTTGTATGGAAATCCATAAAATGTGATATACTTTGGCACCTGAACAACCACTGGAAATGTGGAAATATCGGAATATAACAAAGAACTTTGCGAGGCACCTTCTTTGACGCTTTATCGGTTTGATATCTACTTATTTGACATTGTGGGAATTCATTTTCTAATGCATATTGTCCATAGTATATGATCATTAGGACATGCATTAATATCCTGATAGTCCATTCCAATTTATTTCATAATCACGGATATTTCTCGATATGTGCGTGGAAAAATATTTGACACCGGTAATAGAAATTCACTTAACAATCTACAAAATTCAAAACAATAAGTCAATGTAAATAATATTAATCATCAATATCACATCCATACTAATTTACAAATTAGAAAACAATAGAAATATAGGAAAAAATTGAACCTTTTAAGTATTTGTGAACATGTAGGCATAAATAATTAACAAATTAAATACCTTAGTATCTGTGTGAGGCATGTGTTTGATAAACCATTGAAAACCTTCAAGTTCACTAACAACAATATAGCAGATAAAATATTTGTTGTTGAGCCTTCATAAATAGGTTGGCGTGACTTCTCGAGTAGAGGATCGACATCATGACTATCATCCTGGTTGTCCTCATCCATTGGAGAAAATGTGTCTTGGATCAATCTATGTATCTCATATTCCTAATTTGAATCAGTAACGTTATCTCCATCCATATCATCATTAATAACTTGATCAACATCTTCAATATTCTGATCTCAAAGTTCATCATCCTGTAAAGGAGTATTTCTGCTAGTACTTGGCAAATAACTCTCTCAAGGTCGACATTTTGGGGGCATCGTCTATATGTTTAAAAACAACGTAGAAAAGTTAGTGTGTATAGAAAATATAAAAATCCCGATAACAAATATTACTAAAATTCATGACATGATGATTATTACAAGGAATACATTAAATATTGAATCCTCTTACGATATTCATAACCCCCTTCGGCGTGCCCCTTCTCCCTACAATGTATTTCAACTATTGTTATTAAAAGTATTTTTCTTTGCAATCCCCTGCAATCATAGCAAGGGAAATAATATTTTCCATCGCCCCTCACCTCTAATGTTGCTCTTAACTGAGCAAGCTTCTTGTCATTTTCGTTCATAGTGACAAATCCTTGTACTGACAAGTAATTGTCTTACCTACACCATACCAAACAGTAAGTTGTCAAATTTTTATATTTTAGCTACTCCTTCATGACATTTTAGCTACTCCTTTCGATTATGATATGTTTATTTACAGTGACTTACAATCCTCACAATTATTTCTTCGACTAAGACATTTTGACATGCTTTTTATTATTATTATCGATTAACTATTAAGATCGATATGCTTCAATTTGTACTTTAGAGTAGTGTGTATTGAATCACCATGGAAAATAATTACACACCATTTAACGAAAGTGGTCAAAATTTCTCAAACTTGAATCACTCGACACCATACACTAGCCTCTAAGTTGTTTTGTAGAGAAAATGTCAATCTTTGGAATTCACCACTAAAAAAATAATGCCAACCACTTGTCATCCACAATTGGGTTGGGTTGGTTTAAATTATGACGTGTTTATTTGCAGCTACATACAATGGTCACAATTTTATGCTACTTATTGGTCACGGTTTTATTTTCTAAGACACTTTGGCATGCTCTCATTTTTCATTGTCTGAATAGTAGATGTCATCATGTTATCATAGATTTCATCATGAAAATTTTAAATTTTAGCTAATCCTTATTAATAGTGTATAAACAAGTTACATCAACTACAAACTAGAGTTAATCACTACATCTAGAATTGTGTGTGATTATAAAAAATTGAGAGAAAAAACATCACATAAGAATACAATGTTATATGACTAACCTAACCTAATACTAGACTAAAAATATGACATTAATATATATATATATATATAGGCACAACATCATAGAAACACAAAAGTTAGAGAGCTAACAAGGTCTCTAAGGGATAGAATTAGACTTAAGAGGCTTTTTTTTCCACTTTCTATTTCAAACATTAGTCCAACCGGTAAAGTTGTTATGAGTTGGTGGTTTTGTAATAAGGATTAAATTTACATAAGGAATTGTAGGCTCAAATTAATCTAGATTGATAATGACATATGTTTTTAATGTTTGAATTGACTTATTGATGGAGTGATTTTCCCTCTTCTTAAAATACTTCTTTGGAAAATATTTTTCTTGACATTTCACATGAATTTCCATAGGATATACTGACTAGATCCAAAAACCAATGACATGAAATATGGTACTACACATACAATATATTATCAAGGAAAACCCAAGCTACATGAAATTTCATTTGAACAAAAATTTACAAGTTAAATGAGTACATCAATAAAAAAACATACTAACCTTGCAAGTTCAAAATCCGAGCTATGTAGATCGAGAATTGGATTTGTTCAACTGGTGTGTGATGGAAAAAATAAATAGCTCAAACAAAAGCCACGAATAGTGTCGCAAAGTCCCTTAAAGTCAGGTATATATAGATCAACTAGTCAACTAGCCATTAGTAGATGTTTTTTGAGATAGGCAAAATTTTCGTGGCAATAGCGACGAACTTTCGTGGCAATAGAAACGAAATTTTGTGTCAATAGCGACAAAAATCCCGCACAATTTAAAAAACCTATTTGTGGAAATAACGACGAACTTACGTGGCAATAGCGATGAAAATCCCGCCCTATATAAAAAAAAAACATGAAAATAATTGAAACGTGGAATAATCCGCCCATATGTAGTAGTGATACAATCTATTCTTATCTACATAGATTTCATGTTTGTCTTGATCTATCTTCATATTTTGTTTAATATTGATAGCCTCTTGTTCCATTTCCTTAATCATTTATGGTCCAAACATGATTATGTTTAGTGGATTATCCAAACTCATTGGAGTATTGCATCTAAATTTCCACAAATATACTCAACTCATTTGAATAGTGATGCTTCATAACCATTGTTATTATGAAACTCCACCAAGTGCACATAGTCCTCCCACTTAATTTGGTTTGTTCATAATGTACATGTGAATCATGTCTTCCATTATCTGATTTGTTCTTTCTATCTACACATATGTTTGTGGATGATAATAAATTCTGAAGTTTAGTTGTGTACCTAATATTTCAAATGATTCTTTCCAAAAAAATGATGTAAATTTTGAATCTATGTTTGATATAATTATTGTGAGCATCCTCTGCAACTTGGAAATTTCTCTCATAAAAATTTCTATAATGTTGACTGCTTCATGTGTGATTTTATGGGAATAAAGTAAGCATGCTTTCTTAGTTTGTTAACCACAACCATGTTGTTTCACTATCCTAGGTAGTGTTGTGATAAAATCCATTTTTGTTACCTTCCATTTCCACTCGGGAATTGGAAAAGGTTTTAATAGGCTAGCTAGATGTTGGTGTTCATCTTTAACTTGTTGGCATTCAATACATCTTGCAATATCTTTGTTCATTCTAGGCCAAAAATATTGTTTTCTTGCTATAGAAATATTTGTTTGGTGGCTCAGATGTATTGAATATGGCTTCTTATGCATTTCATCCATGATGAGTACTTTAATCTCCAGTGAATTAGGAATATACAACATATCTTTATTAATTATCAATCCAACTTCTGTCATTTTATTACTTCGATGAAGTGCTCGTCATCAACAAGGGATTATTTTACTTTGATTTTTAAATTAGATTTACAAGTACTCATGGCTTCCATATACCTCACTTGCATGCTTCTATTGAGTGCATCAACTACTTTGTTTTATATGTCTTTTATATACCTTATCTCAAAGTCATATTTGCTGAGAAAAGCTAACCATCTAGCATGTATAGCATTCAAGTGTGGTTGGTCAAATAAATATTTCAGGCCATTGTGATATGCCATTAATGCAAATTTCCCACCCATCAAGTAATGGTGCCACATGTTCAGTGCATGGATTATAGTTGCAATTTCTAGGTCACAAGTGACATATTTCCTTACATGTTATTTTAGTTTCTTAGACTCATAACTCATCACATGGTTATCCTAGATAAGGACTCCACCAATTTCTTTTTTACATGCATCTATACACATTATAAAATCTTTGTTTGGGTTTGCCATTTCAAAATTGGTGCATTGGTAATAAGGTATTTCAACCACTAAAAAATTTCTTCACATTCTTGAAACCACACAAATTTTATTCCTTTATTTTGCAATGAACTTATTGGTAAGACGAATTGGATAATCCTTCAATGAACCTTTGATAGTAACTTGGAAGGCCCATAAAGAATCTCACATATGTAACATTTTTAGGAATGGGCCAACTCATTATGGCCTTAATATTTTTTGAATTCACTACTATTCCTTCTTATAAAATAATGTGTCCTAGGAAATGGATCCAATTTTGATTAAAAACACACTTGTTGAACTTTGCATATAGTTGATGTTCTCTTAGTATTTGAAAAACCATTATGAGATGATCCTGTAATGTCCCTTTCCAAATAGGAGCTCCAGAGAGGAGGCTTAATGGTCTAAACCGCCCTATAAGACTATAGCCAGGGCCAAAGAGGGGTAAACATGGTTACTAGATGTCACTCCAGTCACAGGTGTTATATTCGGAAAGTGACATTGAGCTAAAAAGGGTTAAAAGCGCTTTTAAGTCATTATGAGCTAAAAATAGAAGTCAACAGTGAACTAGGGTTTTAGTAGCGATTTAGGGTTTTGGAAGTCAATAATGAATTAGGGTTTCAGCATGATTTAGGTTTTTGGAAAGCTATAAAGGAAGGGTCAGTAACCTAATTCATCATTATGCAGATTATGACTTGTCATTGAGGAGAGAGGTGCATCTTAAGAGAGATAGTTCAGTGGATTCTAGGAGGAAGACACCAGTTGGCTGATTTTGGTGTTGAGAGACACAACCTAGTCACCGAGAATATCACATAGGTCTTCCATCATCCTTCAACAATAGTTACTCAGTGTTCAGCAGCAAGGGCGCATTCATCTAGAGGGAGGGCGCAACTTCTGGGAGTTTTAGAGATCGACTTGTCCCATCCAGGGAGAATTCTGAGATTTCCCTCTAACCCATTTGAGAGGAAGGCAAGATGCATATTTTACCTAGTTCCTCGCCAAATTCCAACGGAGGAATCATTTGGGGCGCATTTTCTAGACTTGGGAGTGCGACACTTTTGGAGGATACATTCAGGGTTCTCGAGCGATCATCGGGCCATATTCAGGGAAACCCTTCTGACCCATTTCCTAGTAGACCAAGGCGGTCATTTTGAGACACATCTCATCCGATTCTAGTTGTGGAATCACTAGGACACATTTTTCCATAAAAAGAGGGGCACATTCCCCCAGGGGGATCCATCCGGGGTCCAAAACCACCAACAGAGGGATCCAAACTTCGAAAGTTACCAGTACTGAGGAATAGAGCAGGGCACATCATTTGGGACAGTTCCCAGGACATTCTGAGAGGTATAGCTCCCAGGGAGAACTTTCCAGACTTCCAGCAGTTACCGTACAAGCTGCCATAGTTCCAGTGCATCCATTGATCCCACAGTGCTCACCTATTCTGGGTATTATCTTTCAGTTACTTATTTGTATTCCAGCTAAGATATTTTGTCTTTTGATCTAGCTAAGTGTTTTCATTTTATTCAACCGCATTCGGCCTTTTGTAATCCACGGAGATATCATAATATAAACTTTGCAGTCCTTTGTCCCATTTATTATTTCTATCACCATCTATATGTTGTAAACAATTGATCCTACACACATTAGCAGTGTTTCCTAGACTAGCCAAGTCAGGAACATTATAGTGGTATCAGAGCTTTAGTTCTACCATTCTGTGACTACAGACAATGAATGCAACAGAAGACCTAGAGTGTCGTGAACATGTAGGTGACGAATATGTCACTTACAACAGGCATCAGGAAAGAAGGCATAGGCTTTATTTTCCCCCTTTGCCCCCTAGCTCAGAGGAAGAGGAAGAGGCACACAGAGAAGCAGAGAGAAGGGAAGAGCATGAGGTTGAGTGCAAGGCAGAGAGGATGCTAGGAGACAGATGTGAGCGACCAAAGGGTAGTGGCAAGGCCCTCGTAGATCCAGAGGCAGCTTTCATGCAGGTTATCAACGATATGTTAGCTAGTCAATGGACCATGTCTCAGTCCTTAGCATAGGTGGTTGATAGATTGGCTAGAGTGGGCACCCCAGATACACAAGTCCCACATGCAACACAAGGGAACTCAGGCGCAGGAAGTAGACCCCAGTCACCCTCTCGCACATACACCTCTGTGAGTAGGATTCCCTGACCCTTGTTTCCTAGTTTCCAGAGGGCACCCCCATTAGTAGCACCGCCACCGATAGAACAGAGGCCACCCACTCATGCCGATGACATTGCAGAGTATAGGAGGGAGTACGCAGCATTGGGTCGTGACTTCCATCAGGACATGACCTTAGTCGAGTACTGTGGAATCAGACTCAGGAACCTCCCTAGAGAGCCGCAAAGGGGAGGACCACAACAGCAGTAGGGGAATTCCGAAAAGTTGGGAAACTCACCATCCCTTCTTTCGACGAATCGTCCAAATACACTGCTAGAGCTTGGGTACAGAAGCTAGACACATACTACAAGCTCAACCAGATGACCAAGACAGAGGCGATCAGTTTCACGACCTTACACTTGGAGGGTGAAGCACATGAGTGGTGGTATCATGGACTGGTGACATTGGGTCACATTCGCATCACCTCCTATAGGAATTTTACAGATAGGCTCATGGACAGGTTTGACAGGAAGGATCCCAAGATACACTTCAAGGATCTAGCCCAGTTGAGACAAACTGGAACAGCAGAGGCGTTCATCACAGAGTTTCAACAGGTATTCATGGCAGTGATAGATATATCAAAGCCCGGGATGATCATGCTATTCACAGAAGGACTCTCAGAGCCTTTGAGAGGATGGGTGAAGGCATACAAGCCTCCCACTTTGCAGGATGCCATCCTTCGCACTCGAGATTTGGCAGACTTAGTGCCAAAGACTAAAACTTTCTCCAAACCATTTTTACCCTAGAGGGATCGAGACAAGAAACCATTCCAGAGAGAATGGAAGGGCAAGGAGAAGTTGGATGATGAGACTAGGTGAGAGATTATGAGGAAGAAGCTTTGCTTCAGCTACATAGATCCTTGGGTCCCAGGCCACAGATGCATGGGCAAGGGAGAGATTCATTATATTGAGGTAGTAGCAGACAAAGTGGACAATGATGAGGAGGAGAAAGACAGTGGATCCACTAGTTCAAAGGAGGAGTCAACACCAGCAGAGGAGCAGCCTCCTCGTAGACCACCGACACCGGTAGGAGCCCATCCTCCAGTAGTCCCACAACCGCCAGAATAGGATAACAGGAGGAAACCATCAAAGGGAGGTGTCATAGCGACCCTTTCTGGTGTTCCAAGGTATGATACCCTCCATATCTGAGGGATTATTCAGGGGAAACAAACAATCTCCCTGATAGATGGTGGGGCCATCCACAACTTCATCGACACTTCACTAGTATCAAGACGGGCACTTCAGATAGAGGAGTTTGAGGGTTTTGATATTGTGGTAGCATATGGACACATAGTGGAGTGTCTAGACAGAGTTCCAAACTTAGAGATGAAGTTAGGAAAATACACAGTGAGAGACACATTTTATGTGGTTGACCTATCGGACACAGATGTGGTGTTAGGAGTTCAGTGGATGATTACCTTGGGAAAAATCACTACCAACTACCAAACCTTGGAAATGGGATTCAGAGATCAGGATGGGAAGAAGGTTGTTCTAAATGGTATGTCGATAGGAGCACCCAGGACAGTTTCAACCAAGAGGATGGAGAGGATATTTAGACATGGGGAGGTAGCATATGCTGCAAAAATCTTGATCACTACTCAGAAGGATTCAAAAGGTCGACAACAATACCATACAGAGATCAAGAATTTATTATGATGAAATAAACAGGTCTTTGAGGAAATTCCACCAGGGAGACCACTTGACAGGGGGTTTGATCACACCATTGAGTTGGAGGAGGGGGTCAAACCTATGATTACCCCCCCCCCCTTATCATCATCCTAGGAGGTTCAAGGATGAGATGGAGAAGGAAATTAAGGAATTTTTGGCGATGGGACACATCAGACTAAGAAACAACCCATTTGCTTCTTCAATTATCTTATTTCTAAAGAAGGATGGCACCATGAGGATATGCATTGATTACCGATCCCTGAACAAGAAAACCATCAAGAACCGGTACCCTATCCCATGCATTGACGAGTTGATGGATGAACTACATGGGGTAGTTTTCTTCTCAAAAATTGATCTATGCTCTGGATATCATCATATCAACATCCGAGAGAAGGACATAGAGAAGATGGCATTTTGATGTCATTTTGGACACTTCGAGTTCCTGGTTATGCCATTTGGGCTAACCAATGCACCCACTACATTCTAGTCTTGTATGAACCATATATTCATGGATCAGTTAAGGAAATCAGTCTTGGTTTTCTTCAACAACATCTTGATCTATAGCCGGTCATGGAAAGAGCATATGAAGCACCTAGATGAGGTATTGAGCATCATGGAGGCACAATCATTATATGCCAAAGAGTCCAAGTGCGAGTTTGGTATGACAGAGATGCTCTAATTAGGCCACACAATCCGCACATAGGGGGTACAGGTGCACCAAGAGAATATCATGGCTATTCTGGATTGGCCAGTGCCTAAGAACGTGACAAAATTGAGAAGCTTCTTCGGGTTGTGCAACTACTACAGGTGGTTCGTCTGGGGTTTTTCTCATCTTGGAGCACCGCTGACAGATCTTACCAAGCATGGGGCCTTCATATGGAGCGAGAAATCACAGGAAGCCTTTGATCACATGAAGGAAGTCATGGGAACTTATCCAGTGTTGGCACTACCAGACTTCACCTTACCATTTGTACTAGAGTGTGACGCATCCGGCGAAGGGATCAGTGCAATTTTGATGCAAGGAGGACAACCCATTGTATTTGAGAGCCGGAAGCTTAGTCAACCTGAGAGGTTTTACTCCATTTATGACAAGGAAATGTTGGCAATCATGCATGCCTTGACCAAGTTCAAACAATATTTGGTGGGCAACAAATTCATGGTCAAGACCGATCACAATAGTTTGAAGTATTTCCTTGAGCAGAAGGACCTCACTAAGCACCAAAAGAAATGGTTGACGAAGGTACAGGAATTCAACTTTGACATAGAGTATGTCAAGGGGAAGAAGAACATTGTGTCTGATGCACTATCGAGGATACCTGCGGCATGTTCTTTCATGGAGATTTCAGCAAATTGGAAATCCCACTTGTTAGTGGAATATTCCAAGAACAAGTTCACTTGTGAGGTGATGGATGGGAAAATACAGGATGACCAGTATAGGGTCATTGACGATGTCATATTTTACAAGGATAGAGTCTACTTGGTTCCAAATTCAAGGATTAAGAAGAATATCCTCACCGCAATTCACGATTCACCTCTAGCAGGCCATCAGGGGTTTTTCAAAACCTACAGACAGATCAGAGAGAGGTTCTCATGGAAGGGCCTCAAACAAGACATTATGAGACACGTCAATGAGTGTGTGACTTGCCAACAGAACAAGTCAAAGCATGCTCTTCCAGCAGGGCTACTTCAGCCACTCCCCATTCCATAGCATAAATGGGAGAGTATATCTATGGACTTCATCACAGGTCTACCCAAGGCCCAGGGTAATGACTGTATCTATGTAGTGGTTGACAGATTGACCAAGTTTTCTCACTTATATGCCATACCAACAGAGTACAGTGCAGTTCAGGTAGTGGATCTTTTCTTCAGGGAGATCTTTAGACTTCATGGGTTGCTGAAGAACATCATTAGTGACAGGGGCAGTCGGTTCATAGGGAAATTTTGGAGAGAGTTGTTTCGGTTGGTGGGGACAGAGTTGACACCTAGCACTAGATATCACCCTCAGACAGATTGGAAGACCGATATTGTCAACAAGTGGGTTGAAGGGTATTTGAGGAACTATGTAGGAGGACAACAGAGAACATGGGTAAAGTGGTTACATTTAGGAGAACATTGCTGCAACACCACCTTCCACATGTCCATTGGTATGACACCCTTCCGAGCATTGTACAGATATGATGCTCCCACTTTGGTAGACTTGTTCTTTGGGGAGAGAAGAGCTCCCAAGGCCAAGGATTGGATCATAGAGAGTCAGGATATTTTCAAGTTGTTGAAAGAGAACCTGCAAACCATGCAAAACCGACAGAAGATAAGTGTGGATAGGCACAGGATAGAGTGCAACTTTGAGGTTGGCGATTTTGTTTTCTTGAGACTCCAACCCTATAGACAGTCATATTTGAAGAAGAGTGGGGCCGAGAAGCTCAAGCCCAGATTTTATGGTCCTAACAGGATCATGCACCGAGTAGGCGAGGTTGCTTACGAGATATAGCTTCCAGAGGCGAGAAAGATTCATAACGTGTTCCACGTGTCTTGCCTAAAAAAGGCAGCGGGACAATTCATTAGCACATCAAAGGAGCTTCCCCCATTTGATGAGGAGGGACAGTTGGAGTTAGTTCTAGAGGGGGTTTTGGAGTTCTGGGAGCGGAAACTGAGGAGCAGGTTCATCAGAGAGTGTTTAATCAGATGGAGAGGGCTTCCAGTTTTGGACGCTACTTGGGAGAGTGAGCAGGTGTTGCATCACCTTGGACTGGTATTGCTTCAGGACAAGCAATTTCGGGAAGGGATGATTGTAAAGTCCCTTTCCAAATAGGAGCTCCAGAGAGGAGGCTTAATGGTCTAAACCGCCCTGCTAGACTATAGCCAGGGTCAAAGAGGGGTAAATAGGGTTACTAGAGGCCACTCCAGTCACAGGTGTTATATTCGAAAAGTGGCATTGAGCTAAAAAAAGGTTAAAAGTGCTTTTAAGTCACTATGAACTAAAAATAGAAGTCAACAGTGAATTAGGGTTTCAGCAGTGATTTAGGGTTTTAGAATTCAACAGTGAATTAGGGTTTCAGCATGATTTAGGGTTTTGGAAAGCTATAAAGGAAGGGTCAGTGACCTAATTCATCATTATGCAGATTATGACTTGTCATTGAGGAGAGAGGCGCATCTTAGGAGAGATAGTTCAGTGGATTCCAGGAGGAAGACACTTGTTGGTTGATTTCGGTGTTGAGAGACACACCCTATTTTTGTTCTAAGGCTTTTGCGACCATTGTTTTGATCAAATAATTCTTTCAGATTAATCACATAGGTTTTTTTATTTTCAACGCTTCGGACCAAACTAGTGTGGTCCATCATCATCAAATGGTTTCCTGATGATGGACCACACTGGTTTGGTCCGAAACGTCAAAAATCAAAAAACCTATGCGATTAATCCTAAAGAATTCTCTGATCAAGACACACCCTAGTCACCGGGAATATCACACAGGTCTTCCATCATCCTTCAACAACAGTTACTCAGTGTTCAACAACAAGGGCACATTCATCCAGAGGGAGGGCGCAACTTCTGGGAGGTTTAGAGATTGACTTGTCCCATCCATGGAGAATTCTGAGATTTCCCTCTGATCCATTTGAGAGGAAGGCAATGCGTATCTTTTTCCTAGTTCCTCACCAGATTCCGACGGAGGAATCATCTTGGGCACATTTTCCAGACTTGGGAGTGCGACACTTTTGGCGGATACATTCAGGGTTCTCAAGCGATCATCAGCCATATTCCAAGAAACCCTTCTGACCCATTTCCCAGTAGACCAAGGCAGTCATTTTGAGACACATCTCATCTGATTTTGATGGTGGAATCACTAGGACCCATTTTGCCAGAGAAAGAGGGGCACATTCCCCCAGGAGGATCCATCTGGGGTCCAAGCCCACCAGCAGAGGGGTCTGATAGTTACCAGTACTGAGTAATAGAGTAGGACACATCATTCGGGATAGTTCCCAGGCCATTTTGAGAGGTATAGCTCCCATGGCGAACTTTCTAGACTTCCAGTAGTTACCATATGAGCTTCCATAGTTCTAGCGCATCCATTGATCCTGCAATGCTCACATATTTTAGGTATTATCTTTTAGTTTCTTATTTGTATTCCGGCTAATATCCTTTTGTATTTTGATCTAGCCAAGTGTTGTCATTTTATTCAGCCGCATTCGGCCTTTTGTAATCTGCAGAGATATCATAATATAAACTTTGCAGTCCTTTGTCACATTTATCATTTGTATGACCATCTATATGCTGTAAACAATTGATCCTACACACACATTAGCAACGTTCCTAGACTAGCCAAGTCAGGAACATTACAAATCCTCATGTACTTCTTCAAAATTTGAATAAATAATAATATCATCGAACAAAACTAGTACAAATTTATCCAACTATTGATTGAAGACACTATTCACAAGGCACATGAATGTGGTTGGTGCATTGTTAAGTCTAAATGGTACTACCCCAAAATCATAATGACCATACCTTGTCTTGAAAGTTTCCTTATGGATATCTTCATCCTTGATTATGAATTGATGATATTTGGATCTCAAGTCAATCTTTGAGAACACCTTTGTTCATCTTACTTGATCAAATGACTCATCAATCCAAGGCAATGGGTATTTCTTCTTCATTATAACCTTCTTCAACTATATGTAGTCTACGGGTCCCATCCTTCTTCTTCACAAAAAATATCGTGCTCCCTAAGGTGATACACTTGGTTTGATGCATCCTTTTTCTAACAACTCTTAACTCCATCAATTCAAAAGTACTCATTTTGTAAGGAGATTTGGATAGAAGTGAAGTTCCAGACATAAGATCAAATGAAAAGTCAATGTCCCTCTTGGAAGTAGATCAAGTATCTCATCCATAAATAAATCATTGAATTCTTAAAGTATTGAACTGTCTTCAATATTTTAACCAAGTTGTTTTATGCCTATTTCAACACATGAACTGCATACAACTCACACCCCTTTATAAAACTCTTTTGCATTTGTACAGCTGAAATTTGTCTTATGGAAATGACTTTTGGAATATCTTTCATTGTTCTTGAATTTCCACTCTCATCTATGAAGTCAAAGGTTTTATTATGGAAATCAAGTTTTACCTTATGTGCTTCTAGTGAATCCATGCTAATCAAGATATCATATGAACCAAGTGGAAATATACTCAAATTTTTCCATTTGGAAAGTCCATTGTATACATGCCTCCATCGACTCACCTACTTTTCTCTTAGTTATTGTATCCAATTGCCTGAACCATGATTTCTTATGCTTGCATTTTTGAAGAATACACTAACTAGATACTAGATCAATCAAAATAGAAACATATTACTTACAAATATTACCTTCTACTTCCATCACTAATACTTGTTGGTTTTATAGTCAATCTTCCAAAGAAACATAGTTTCTAAGAATGGTCCTTGCTACATCATTAGTTGTTGTAGATTTTTGTATGTTGTGAATAGTCCTATTAGTTTCCTATCTGTGGAGACAATATCTAAGTATATGATCTCCTCTACTCCCCAACATGTTTGAGTCCCTTACAAAGGCTCACTTGGCCTCCTCCACACTAATCCTACTACCTTGTTTCCACTCTGTGTTAGGTCGTTTTGCTGAAAACTAATCTGTGATGGGTAACTTGGATGAAATTGTTTGACCGATTTTTATATTTCTAAAGCTTGAATCCTTTCTTTATCTATTCACATTTCTCCTTTCTCTTTCTCTTCCATGCCTTGTTGAATTCTAGTTTATTCCTTTTCAGTTCATAATGGTGTTTAACCTTCTTAATTGTCTCATCAAGCGTTTTAGGCTCATCAAATTCAATCCCATATTTTTAAGATTAAGGTAATCCATTAAGGAAGCAATAAATTTTGACCTTTTCATACTTGACATATGGGATATATCTTACCAATTCCAAAAACTTGTTTGCACAATCATCCATAATCGCCTATAGTAATTTGATCTCATGAAATTCTTTGATATTACTATCATGGTATCTTTATAAAAGTTATTTATATTGAAATTATTTCTTAAATTTCTTCGAGGCGATTTTTATCTCACCAATCTTATTTACTTTCTTGACGTATTCCCACCAAATGGATGCTCTTCCATCCAGATCAAATATTCCTACTCTAGCCTTCATATTCCCAAAATAGTCATGAAATCAAAAGTATTTCCCAATTCCAATGAGCCATGCCTAAACTTCTTCACATGATTTTACCTCCCCATCAAAGAAATGTGGTTTTACCTTTCTGAATTCTCTATGTAAATAGTCTTTGGAATGTTTGTTCTTATTTTGTATATAAGAAGAAGTGCACGAATTGTTGTTGATTTAATCTTCAAAAGTATGTGTATCCTTGTCTGATGATTCAAATGGTGTATATGTCCCATACCTACATATCTAGTTCTTAATATTGTGATACCTTTTCCTCAAAGGAATCTTACCATAATTGTTTGGAATCCATCCTTGAAGCATCTGTTTCTAAATTTCATCAAATTATGCAGTAAGGAAGCATTTAATTCATTATGTTCTTCTTGATATTTTATTATGTTCTCATTATTTCCATGCAACTCTAAATTTCTACTTTCAAGCGTCTCATGGTTTCTACCATGTTTGAAGGAGTCTCAATATTTCTTCTTTTATTAGAATCTATTTCTAGAAGGTTTGGTAAATCTTCTATGGAAACAATTACTTAACTCCATGGGATTGATTACTTGCAAATTTGTTTGAACACTAGTCACTATGTAACAAAACAAAGAAACATGGTAAGATCTTAGTTTTAACATAACACCATAATCATTATCATCTATTTTTTTTTGAGCCCATACAACTCCTAGTAACATAACCTTGGTTATGATACCAATTTATAATATACCTTCTTTATTAGTCACCAAAACATGACAAACTATGGTAGTAATATTAGTTATTTATTTTCTATGTTTTGTTTCCATTTAGTATATTTGGATATTTTACTACATGAAATCAAAGGTTGTGATGATAAATTCAACTCAACTTGTACTATATCCCTATATTAATGTTTTAAGAAATATCATATAAGTGAGTGTCTATGTGGCATCTTTGTTATTTCTAAGTGAACAAAAACATAGGTGGAAATAATCATTCAAAAATTCTAGAGAGTCTATTGCGTTGCTAAAAAGTATAAAATCCTTATTGATTGGCATTACCTACAAATTGTGATAGGTCCTAAGAGAAAAGGCATACCAAACACAAAAGGAATTGGGCACTCACTAAGAAGTACACTTAACCAAAATTTTAAAAAGGATGATCTAAAGGTTGGGGTCCTGTGTAGTTATATTCATAATAGACAACACACTATCCAATCATTTAAAACTTCTTGTTTTATTGTTTCAGTCCAAAAGAAACATTTACCACTTTAATAACAGTCCTTGATGAAGTATTAAGCTTATCATTGATGAAACATGCTCCCTTTCTATTTTAGAACTTCCAGGATCTCTGTCATCACTGTTGTTCCTATCTTTAGTAGAATTCTTTTTATTTGTTGGGAATGTAGCGTAGTGAAGGTCATTCTTCCAACAACACTAACAACGTTCTTGGTTGTTTTTTCCATGGACCGTCCCCTCTCACTTTTTCTCAATCATCCTCTTTTCTTCTTCAGTTGGGGAGGTCGTCTAAATAATCTTTTCTTATGATTCCATATATATATATATATATATATATATATATATATATATATATATATATATATATNTAATAAAGGAATAATTTATTATAGTTCAATATGCAGGAACAAAAAATGTAAAAAATCAATATGATAAAATAAAATTGGAAAAATAAATGTGTAATATATTAAATCTACGTCAACATCTAATAATTACCTTTCACAGTCCTCATTTTACCCTTCCCCAATAGGACCTCCCCTTTAAATTTGTTGATGGAGTCGAGATGCCAAATGCGAGGCACATTCATATTTTCTGCTAACTTAGGTATATATTGACTAATATACACCATGAATTGATATACCATATATCCCTCAACCATAGAACCCTCTGGACATGCTCTTTGTCTAACAAAATCCTTCAATGACTTCAACTGCCTCTCCACTATCCACATTGACCTTGTGTGTACTGGTCCACATAATTCAATCTCCTCAACTTGGTGTATGAGGTAGTGTTCTTGTACATTGAAAAATGTTGGAGGTAGATATTGTTGCATTTGACACATTAGTCGGGGAATTTCTCTCTTCCAATACCTTATATCTTCTTTATGGATTTCGTTTGATGATAGCCACCTACAAATGTCGATGCAATAAAATAATATCAAGGCATACATAAATTTGCAAATAAAACATAATATGTCAATAAGTTCCACTACAAATCACATAAGAAGTACATTTTCCTTATAAAACAATACTTACCTCATGTATTTTCCAAGTACATAAATAATTTATTTTATGTTGTTGTCAAATTCATCTGGGAGAGATAAAGGTAGAACATACTGTAACACAAAACAAATAGTTATTATTTGTTTCCAAAAAATGCGTACCAATAAGGAAATATATTATAACCTACTAATTACCTTAATGAATGTATGCCAGCCATGTGTTTTAACCCCACCAAAATCACCTTTTTTCATTAAGATATTTTGTATGTTCGACGAAAACCCCGTCAAAAACCTAATTTTTCAAATGACCTCTTTTACAATATTTCTTTGTTGCTCCGTCAATAACCAAGGAATACTAGTATTATGTTCACGACCATCGCCATTATAATTAATAATAACACTTTGAAATGCATGATTAACTTTGTGGATGTCACAACAAATATTTCCAATTCTCTCTTTGTTAGTCCTTCCATCTAATATTCGTCATAACAATTATGTTATGTTCTTCCTGATATGCATTGTATCAAACAGATGAACTATTTGTAGGTGCTTGTAGTATGGAAATCTATTGAATTGCATCGGGTAAATTTTCATTCCTCGTGGAAGCCCATTCGTGCCTTAACGACATTCATGAAACATCAACAAAATGAAATTAACACTAATTAATAAAAAAAATGAAATTAATACTAATGAAATTAACCAAAGATTTATATAATATTTCATACATAAATATTTGCGTACCTTGACGATTTCTAATATATTCCAACTTCCATAGGCGAGGTGTCATTCTTATGGTTTTTTTCCATTATTTTCTTTACCATTGAATTTTGCTTTGTCTATAGTTAGATAATTATGGTTCTTAGGAAGAAAGTGCCTATACTCATTAAACACTTCCTTTCCTAAACTCCTTGAACGACGAGATTTTATCTTGGGACCACAAACTGGGCATGAAAACGTACCCTTTGTTTGAAGACCTACAAGATATATGAATAAATGTAGTGTCAAATTAGAGTTACAATTTAAAATAATGCATGATATTTTCAATAAATATATATAATATTAAATCACAAAATAAAGTAACAATATACCACAAAAAGTGTTAACCTAAGAGCATCATGAATTTTCCATGATAGTATTCCATGGAATTGAAATCTTTTTTTCCCTATTAGTCTAGAGATGTCATACATAGTGACGTCAAACCATAACTTCAACAACTCATCGATAAGAGGCTCAATATATACGTTCATATCTTTAACCTGGTACTTACCTAATTGGTTTAACATACTAAATGATTAATTATACTTGTCTAGATGTCGTTATATATAAAAGAAATAATTACCATGCACAAAACAAAGAAATGAAATATTTTGTCATACTTTAAAGCAAATAAAAGATAATTAAATACCTGGAACAATCATTGCCAACATTGTGTGCTCTCTCTTGATCAACATCCAAGAAGGAAGGTTATTGTTTATAATAAAAAACAGTCCACACTGAGTACGTAGAATGAAGCTCTCCAAATGGATTGACACCATCAGCTGCCAACGAAAGTCTAACATTACGAGGTTCTTCTTTAAAAATTGGCCACTTTTCTTCGATGTACTTCAATGTAGAACCATATGTAGGCATTCAAAGAACATTGTCTTGACTTATGTTCCTTGCATGGAAATCCATAAACTGTGTTATACTTTGGCACCTGAATAACCACTGGAAACGTGGAATTATCGAAATATAACGAAGAACTTTGCGAGGCACCTTCTTTGATGCTTTATCGGTTCCATATATACTTATTTGACATTGTGGGAATTCATTTTCTAATGAATATTGTCCATAGTATATGATATGATCATTAGGACATGCATCAATAGCCTGATAGTCCATTGCAATTTATTTCATAATCACAGATATTTCTCGATATGTGCATGGAAAAATATTTGACGTCGGTAATAGAAATTCACCTAACAATATACAAAATTCAAAACAATAAGTCAATGTAAACAATATTAATCATCAATATCGCATCCATACTAATTTACAAATTAGAAAACAATCGCAATATAGGAAAAAAATGAACCTTTTAAGTATTTGTGAACATGCAGGCATAAATAATTAACAAATTAAATACCTTAGTATCTGTGTGAGGCATGTGTTTGATAAACCATTCAAAACCTTCAAGTTCACAAAAAACAATATAGCAGATAAAATATTTGTTGTTGAGCCTTCATAAAGAGGTTGATGTGACTTCTCAAGTAGAGGATCGACATCATGACTATCATCCTGGTTGTCCTCATCCATTGGAGAAAATGTGTCTTAGATCAATCTATGTATCTCATATTCTTAATTTGAATCACTAACGTTATCTCCATCCATATCATCATTAATAACTTGATCAACAACTTCAATATTCTGATTTCGAAGTTCAGCATCCTGTAAACAAGTATTTCTGCTAGTACTTGGAAAATAACTCTCTGGAGGTCGACATTTTGGGGGCATTGTCTATATATTTAAAAACAACGTAGAAAAGTTAGTGTGTATAGAAAATATAAAAATCTCGATAAGAAATATTACTAAAATTCATGACATGATGATTATTACAAGGAATACATTAAATATTGAATCCTCTTACCAAGGGACAATATTCATAACCCCCTTCGGCGTGCCCCTTCTCCCTACAATGTCTTTCAGTTGTTGTTATTAAAAGTATTTTTCTTTGCAATCCCTTGCAATCATAGCAAGGGAAATAATATTTTCCATCACCCCTCACCTCTAATGTCGCTCTTAACCATGCACGCTTCCTGTCATTTTCGTTCATAGTGACAAATCCTTGTACTGACAAGTAATTATCTTACCTACACCATACCAAACAGTAAGTTGTCAAATTTTTATATTTTAGCTAGTCCTTCATGATATTTTAGCTACTCCTTTCGATTATGATATGTTTATTTACAGTGACCTACAATCCTCGGAATTATTTCTTCGAATAAGACATTTTGACATGTTTTTTTTTATTATCGATTAACTATTAAGATCAATATGCTTCAATTTCTACTTTAGAGTAGTGTGTATTGAATTACCATGGAAAATAATTACACGCCATTTAACTAAAGTGGTCAAAATTTCTCAAACTTGAATCACTCGACACCATACACTAGCCTCTAAGTTTGTAGAGAAAATGTCAATCTTTGAAATTCACCACTAAAAAAAGAAATCCAACCACTTGTCATCCACAATTGGGTTGAGTTGGTTTAAATTATGATGTGTTGATTTGCAGCTACATACAATGGTCACAATTTTATGCTACTTACAGTGGTGGTTTTATTTTCTAAGACACTTTGGCATGCTCTCATTTTTCATTGTCTGACTAGTAGATTTCATCATGTTATCATAGATTTTGTCATAAATTTTTTATATTTTAGCTACTCATTAATAGTGTATAAACAAGTTACATCAACTACAAACTAGAGTTAATCACTATATCTGGAATTGCATGTGATTATAAAAAATTGAGAGAAACAACATCACATAAGAATACAATGTTATATGACTAACCTAACCTAATACTAGAATAAAAATAT
>ML798926.1:103209-124949 GCA_009831015.1 Picea engelmannii | reverse complement strand
ATATATATATAGGCACAACATCATAGAAACACAAATTTAGAGAGCTAACAAGGTCTCTAAGGGATAGAATTAGACTTAAGAGGATTTTTTTCCACTTTCTATTTCAAACATTGGTCCAACCGGTAAAGTTGTTATGAGTTGGTGGTTTTGTAATAAGGATTAAATTTACATAAGGAATTGTAGGCTCAAATTAATCTAGATTGACAATGACATCTGTTTTTAATGTTTGAATTGACTTATTGATGGAGTGATTTTCCCTCTTCTTAAAATACTTCTTTGGAAAATATTTTTCTTGACATTTCACATAAATTTCCATAGAATATACTAACTAGATCCAAAAACCAATGACATGAAATATGGTACTACACATACAATATATTATCAAGGAAAAAACAAGCTACATGAAATTTCATTTGAACAAAAATTTACAAGTTAAATGAGTACATCAATAAAAAAAATACTAACCTTGCAAGTTCAAAATCCGAGCTATGTAGATCGAGAATTAGATTTTTTCAACCGGTGGGTGATGGAAAAAATAAACAACTCAAACAAAATCCACAAATAGTGTCACAACTATAGCAATTGTGTCGCAAAGTCTCTTAAAATCGAGTATATATAGATCAACTAGTCAACTAGCCATTAGCAGATGTTTTTTGAGATAGGTAAAAATCGTGTGGCAATAGCGACGAACTTTTATGGCAATAGAAATGAAAATCCCACCCAATTTAAAAAACCTATGTGTGGCAATAGCGACGAACTTACATGGAAATAGCGACGAAAATCCTGCCCTATTTAAAAAAAACATGAAAATAATGGAAACGTGGAAAAATTTTGTGGAATAATCAGCCCATATGTAGTAATGATGCAATCTATTCTTATCTAAATAGATTTCCTATTTGTCTTGATCTATATTCATATTTTATTTAATATTGATAGCCTCTTGTTCCATTTCCTTAAGCATTTATGGTCCAAGCATGGTTATGTTCAGTGGATTATCCAAACTCATTGGAGTATTGCATCTAAATTTCCATAAATATACTCAACTCATTTGAACAATGATTCTTGATAAGCATTGTTATTATGAAACTCCACCAGTTGTATGTAGTCCTCCCACTTATTTGGTTTGTTCATAATGTACATGTGAAGCATGTCTTCCATTATCTGATTTGTTCTTTCTATCTGCGCATATATTTGTGGATGATAATCAATTCTAAAGTTTAATTGTGTACCTAATATTTCAAATGATTCTTTCCAAAAAAATGATGTAAATTTTGAATCTATGTTTGATATAATTATTGTGAGCATCCTCTGCAACTTGGAAATTTCTCTTGTAAAACTTTCTATAATGTTGATTGCTTCATGTGTGATTTTATGGGAATAAAGTAAGCATGTTTTCTTAGTTTGTTAACCACAACCATGTTGTTTCACTATCCTAGGTAGTGTTGTGATAAAATCCATTTTTGTTACCTTCCATTTCCACTCAAGAATTGGAAAAGGTTTTAATGGGCCAGCTAGATGTTGGTGTTCAGCTTTAACTTGTTGACATTCAATACATATTGCAATATCTTTGTTCATTCTAGGACAAAAATATTGTTTTCTTGCTATAGAAATATTTGCTTGGTGGCTCGGATGTCTTGAATATGGATTCTTATGCATTTCATCCATGATGAGTACTTTAAGCTCCAATGAATTAGGAATGTACAACATATGTTTATTAATTATCAATCCAAATTCTATCATTTTCTTACTTCAATGAAGTGTTCATCATCAACAAGGGATTATTTTACTTTGATTTTTAAATTAGATTTACAAGTACTCATGGCTGCCATATACCTCACTTGCATGCTCCTATTGAGTGCATCAACTACTTGTTTTGTTTATCTTTTATGTACCTTATCTCAAAGTCATATTCACTGAGAAAAGCTAACCATCTAGCATGTCTAGCATTCAAGTGTGGTTGGTCAAATAAATATTCCAGGCCATTGTGATATGCCATCAATGCAAATTTCCCACCCATCAAGTAATGGTGCCACATGTTCAGTGCATGGATTATAGTTGCAATTTCTAGGTCACAAGTGACATAATTCTTTTCATGTTCTTTTAGTTTCTTAGACTCATAACTCATCACATGATTATCCTACATAAGGACTCCACCAATTGCTTTTTTACATGCATCTATACACATTATAAAATATTTGTTTGGGTTTGCCATTTCAAAATTGGTGCACTGGTAATAAGGTGTTTCAACTACTAAAAAAATTATTCACATTCTTGAGACCACACAAATTTTATTCCTTTCTTTTGTAATGAACTTATTGGTCAGACAAATTGGATAATACTTCAATGAACCTTTGATAGTAACTTTGAAGGCCCATAAAGAATCTCACATATGTCACATTTTTAGGAATGGGCCAACTCGTTATGGCCTTAATATTTTATGAATACACTACTATTCTTTCTTATAAAATGATATGTCCTAGGAAATGGATCTAATTTTGATTAAAAACACACTTGTTGAACTTTGCATATAGTTGATGTTCTCTTAGTATTTCCAAAACCATTATGAGATGATCCTCATGTACTTCTTCAAATTTTGAATAAATAATGATATCATCGATAAAAAATAGTACAAAGTTATCTAAATATTGATTGAAGACACTATTCATAAGGCACATGAATGTGGTTGGTGCATTGGTTAGTCTAAATGGTACTACCACAAAATCATAATGAGCATACCTTGTCATGAAAGTTTCCTTATGGATATCTTCATCCTTGATTATGAATTGATGATATTTGGATCTCAAGTCAATCTTTGGGAACACCTTTGTTCGTCTTACTTGATCAAACGACTCATCAATCCAAGGCAACGGGTATTTCTTCTTCATTATAATCTTGTTCAACTATATGTAGTCTACAGGTCCCATCCTTCTTCTTCACCAAAATCATGGTGCTCCCTAAAGAGATACACTTGGTTTGATGCATCCCTTTTCTAACAACTCTTAACTCCATCAATTCAAAAGTACTCATTTTGTAAGGAGATTTGGATATAAGTGAAGTTCCAGACATAAGAACAATTGAAAATTCAATGTCCCTCTTGGAGGTAGATCAAGTATCTCATCCATAAATAAATCATTGAATTCTTAAAGTATTGAATTGTCTTCAATATTTTAACCAAGTTGTTTTATGCCTATTTCAACACATGAACTGCATACAACTCACACCCCTTTCTAAAACTCTTTTTCATTTGTACGGATGAAATTTGTCTTATGGAAATGACTTTTGGAACATCTTTCATTGTTCTTGAATTTCCACCCTCATCTATGCAGTCAAAGGTTTCATTATGGAAATCAAGTTTTACCTTATGTGCTTCTAGTGAATCCATGCCAATCAAGATATCATACGAACCAAGTGGAAATATACTCAAATTTTTCCATTTGGAAAGTCCATTCTATACATGCCTCCACTAACTCACTTACTTTTCTCTTAGTTACTATATCCAATTGCCTGAACCATGATTTCTTATGCTTGCAGTTTTGAAGAATACACTAACTAGATACTAGATCAATCAAAATAGAAACATATTACTTACAAATATTACCTTCAGCTTCCATCACTAATACTTGTTGGTTTTCTAGTCAATCTTCCAAAGAAACATAGTTTCTAGGAATGGCCCTTGCTACATCATTAACTGTTGTAAATTCTTGTATGTTGTGAATAGTCCTATTAGTTTCCTATCTATGGGGACAATATCTAAGTATATGATCTCCTCCACATCCCCAACATGTCTGAGTCCCTTACAAAAGCTCACTTGGCCTCCTCCACACTAATCCTACTACCTTGTTTCCACTCTGTGTTAGGTCGTTCTGTTGAAAACTAATTAGTGATGGGTAACTTGGATGAAAATTGTTTGACCAATTTTTATATTTCTAAAGCTTGAATCCTTTCTTTATCTGTTCACATTTCTCCTTTCTCTTTCTCTTCCTTGCCTTGTTGAATTCTAGTTTATGTTTTTTCAGTTCATAATAGTGTTTAACCTTCTTAATTGTCTTATCAAGAGTTTTAGGCTCATCAACTTCAATCCCATATTTTTAAGATTAAGGTAGTCCACTAAGGAAGCAATAAATTTTGACCTTTTCATACTTGATATATGGGACATATCTTACCAGTTCCAAAAACTTGTTTGCATAATCAACCATAATCACCTATAGTAATTTGATTTCATGAAATTCTTTGATCTTACTATCATGGTATCTTTATAAAAGTTATTTATATTGAAAGTATTTCTTAAATTTCTTTGAGGCAATTTTTATCTCACCAATCTTATTTACTTTCTTGACGTATTCCCACCAAATGGATGCTCTTCCATCTAGATCAAAGATTCCTACTCTAGCCTTCATATTCCCAAAATAGTCATGAAATCAAAAGTATTTCCCAATTCCAATGAGCCATGCCTAAACTTCTTCACATGATTTTACCTCCCCATCAAAGAAATGTGGTTTTACCTTTCTGAATTCTCTATGTAAATAGTCTTTGTAATGTTTGTTCTTATTTTGTATATAAGAAGAAGTCCACGAATTGTTGTTGATTTAATCTTCAAAAGTATGTGTATCCTTGTCTGATGATTCAAATGGTGTATATGTCCCATACCTACATATCTAGTTCTTAATATTGTGATACCTTTTCCTCAAAGGAATCTTACCATAATTGTTTGGAATCCATCCTTGAAGCATCTGTTTTTAAATTTCATCAAATTATGCAGTAAGGAAGCATTTAATTCATTATGTTCTTCTTGATATTTTATTATGTTCTCATTATTTCCACGCAACTCTAAATTTCTACTTTCAAGCATCTCATGGTTTCTACCATGTTTGAAGGAGTCTCAATATTTTTTCTTTTATTAAAATCTATTTCTAGAAGGTTTGGTAAATCTTCTATGGAAACCATTACTTAACTCCACGGGATTGATTACTTGCAAATTTGTTTGAACACTAGTCACTATGTAACAAAACAAAGAAACATGATAAGATCTTAGTTTTAACATAACACCATAATCATTATCATCTATTTTTCTTTTTTCTTTTTAAGCACATACAACTCCTAGTAACATAATCTTGGTTATGGTACCAATTTATAACATACCTTCTTTATTAATCACCAAAACAGGACAAACTATGTTAGTAATATTAGTTATTTACTTTTTATGTTTGGTTTCCATTTAGTATATTTGGATATTTTACTACATGAAATCAAAGGCTGTGATGATCAATTCAACTCAACTTGTACTATATCCCTGTATTAATGTTTTAAGAAATATCATATAAGTGAGTGCCTATGTGGCATCTTTTTCTAAGTGAACAAAAACATAAGTGAAAATGATCATTCAAAAATTCTGGAGTCTATTGCGTTGTTGAAAAGTATAAAATCCTTATTGATTGGCATTACCTACAAATTGAGATAGGTCCTAAGAGAAAAGGTATACCAAACACAAAAGGAATTGGGCACTCACTAAGATGTACACTTAACCAAAATTTTAAAAGGGATGATCTAAAGGTTGGGGTCCTGTGTAGTTATATTAATAATAGACAACACACTGTCCAATCATTTAAAACTTATTGTTTTATTGTTTCAGTCCAAAAGAAACATGTACCACTTTAATAACAGTCCTTGATGAAGCATTAAGTTGATCATTGATGAAGCATTAAGTTGATCATTCGTAACTAAGAAGTGTATAAAAAGAGATTTAACCAAAAGTTCTTTTATAAAATGTTTTTAGAGATCTCTACAGGTATATCAGATTGGAATCTCTGAAAATTGTGAAAGGTTGTTTTTTTACTATTCAATCAATGTTTTATTTAAAGTTTTTAACTTACCATCCATTCCATGTAAATAAAACCATTGATACTGATATCATAGATGGAATCAGACCCTTAATTCCATTGAATAACTTAAATGAATACATAGCCTCGAGGAATTGACAAGACCCGGATGGTTAGAAATTATAAAATTATGCATCATTGTATAAAATGGAATACTATCCTATGTTTTTATGAAGAATCCACCAAGATTAATTTCACAAAGACGAACAATAAATACAAACACTTGGCATACGATGTCCATACCATAGCTTAGAAAGTCAGTTTTCATTAAGTAAGAATCCCATCACTTCTACACTTTTTTGTTGGGTGCATTGAAGTTGATATATGTATATTTGCATCTTTGAATAATGCATAGAATATCATAGATGCGGCATTGTCATTAAGACCTCCCTCCCTCTTACATAAAGTTGATTTGGGTAGTGTTGGGCCTTCCTAAAACCAAGACACTTTTGTTCGGTTGTTTGGTAACTCTAGGGGTTACGATATTTTTTCTTGGGTAAGGAGGAAGCATGGCTTTTCCAATTTAATTTTAAAGACAAATATAACGATTCAATATTTTTTGGATAGTAATAAAAGTAACATATTTAGCATCAATATATATATATTTTTTGTATGTTAGTTTGTTCGTGATATGTGGGATTAATATGTAGTTAAGAAACTGTGAGCATTTAAGTCGTCAAAATTATTAGGGGATCGCATTGGGCCTAAGCCACATCAACCTTTAACATGGATGGATTTTTTGTCCTCGCAAGTTTCAAACCGATGACTTGAACATCATCGAATGCCTTAATAGCACACTCTGTCACCAACTATCCTACACCTCAAAGACATTAGCATCAACATATTTAATAACTATAATTCAAATTAAATATATATACAATCAAATGAATGACTTTCCTTATTTCCTTATTAGTTCTCGTTTTCAAGTAGAAACACTATTGTATATGGATTAACGTTTTTCATTAGGTCTACATGTAAATAAATAAAAAAATCCTAAAGTTTTAACTTTCTTAATCATTTTTTTCCACTTATCAAATAGGTACAACATTTTATTTTAATCAATGGAAAATTTCGAGTTCTTATTTGACTTCATATCCAAAGCTATTTGATTTCAAACTTAGGAAAGTGAATATATATATTTATTGTTGTAGTAGCCAAGATTGTATGTAAGGTTGTGGTGTCCAATGATTATGCTAGAGAACTTATTATTCTAACACCTATACAATAAAATGTATTATTTTCTAACCTAATATAATAGAATAGTTGATTACTCTTCTCATTTCTCTTCCCTCCCTGTTTCTCTTCTTTCTCACGTTGATTACACCTGAATAGAGTCGTCCCTGGGGATTGTCCTTTTTGAAATATTAGATAGATCCATTCTCGTGGAGGAATTCCCAGTTCCCTCTCTCCACCATATCTATTCCTACCGTTACTAATTGTAAAACAAAAGCATTGTTCCCTCCAACACACAGAGTGGCGTGAACCTTCCGAACCAAAGTTTCTTGGTCTGTGCTCCGTCTATGGTTAATTCTCTACATCTGCATTGGCCAAGTTCCCTCTGTGTTTGGAATGATAGAAATCAATCTCATTTATGGGGTGCATTGTTTCGGTCCATCATATTTTTCACTGGAGACAAAAGTCGGTTTCCCCCAACAATCCAGCCTTCCACCTGCAATATGTGTCGACCTTTCACCTGCGAACATGTTTCCATTGTTGTTGCATCTTGATATCCTAATTTCCATGATTCCACAACATTAGCAGAAGCAATTGTGTAGGGAGATAGTTGGTTTGCACCCATCCTGCAATCACGAGGGAGGCATTTGTGAGTGGGAATCACTATGTCAGGGATGAGGCTTCTCCGTATCTGCCTGTAAAAGTTTATAGCCTGAATTAGAGGAACTTGAGAATATTGACATAGCCAATGTACTCAGTAATATATGTCGCCTCTTTGAAGAAAAAGATACCCACATACTATTGAAGGAGCATTGAACAACAATAAAGATGCACCGACCCAAGCTACATCCCTATCGTCTTTGAATAATCAAGGAGCTATAACCAATTTTGATTTCTAATTGTCATCAATCGGGAGCAAGTGGAAGAAGTGGTTAGAATAGCAAAGTCGGTGGGGATTTTGTGAACCTGTTGAATTACTAACTTGGATACAAAATTGAAAATTAGAGGATAAGATTTTTTATTTTAACTTGGATTCAAAATTGAAAATTAGAGGATAAGATTTTTTCTTTTGAATTATAACAGAACCATCATATTGTCCTCATAAAACTAATTACATTGATAAATTAATCAAACCTTCTATTCAAAAACAAGAACTTTCATGTAACAGGAAGTCGAATTGTTTTAAATGAATTGTAGAATATATCCATGATGTTATAAATTTGACTTGGTCCAAACATTTAAATCAAATCAATTCTCTACTTGGAATTTTGTTGGTGATGTTGAAGGATTCTTACACTCTTTGACTTTCTTAGTCACTAAATGTGACAATAAGTCACCTATGGATCTATGTAACTTCAATTCTCCATCAGTTCCCAGGCTAGTAACATCTACCGAAGTATCGTTGTTCTCCAACAACCCTTTCCCCTTAACTCTCACTCTACCAACTTGTAGCTTCTTAGTGCGAGGATCAAATTATGCACGATGCAAAGTAATGAAGTTATCCTCAAAAACTTGTCACCCTCGTTGCATAGTTTTCCCTTCGACAATAGAATTTCTCTCCATCTGCATGTCAGCCTACTCTGGAATCGTACTAGCTTGCTCATCCACATCCATGTTATTCTGAGTTTCCATGGGAATCATGGGTTGGTTGTCTTGCTCTGGTTCAGGGGATCTTTTCCTTTTGGGAATGGAAGGAATCACATGCTCCCTCTCTATTTTAGAACTTCTAGGATCTCTGTCATCACCGTTGTTCCTCTCTTTAGTAAAATTCTTTTTATTTGTTGGGAATGTAGCGTAGTGAAGGTCATTCTTTCAACAACACTAATAACGTTCTCTTTTCACTTTTTCTTAATCTTCTTTTTTTCTTTTTCAATTGGGAAGGTCATCTAAATAATCTTTTCATATATATATATATATATATATATATATTATCTGGTGGAAGAAGATACCGATAAGTAAGAGAATTTGAACTCGAAACCTCATCAAACATAATACTTCATACCACCACACATACCAATTAAATTAAACTGGCTAATACTTCATACCACCTCATATGCCAATTTGAACTGGCTCGGAAGCTCCATACATATATTATTTTAATATTTATGAGATGATATTTTACCTTTTTCATCGATGTTAACGTTTTCATCGATGTTAACGTGGGATTTGTGGAATATCGAAATAACTTTTTGTTTTGATTCTATTTGTTTATTTGTTCAGAGACTATGATTCACTTGAACCTTGTTGCATTCAATGCATTGGTTGTAGGTCTCGGTCTCAGTTCCAATGGGAACCACCCATCCCCTAGAACCTCCAACTTTGAATAGTAAGGATGCCAAGCTTAGCTATACATACAACAAGACAGAATGCCAATACACAGAGTGAGACTTTTCGATCACAAACCATTTTGAACTGCACATTTGAAGCTTACCAAAAAAAGAGCGAAAACGATAAAAATTGATCCAATAGCCTTAAATTTTATCTTGCCTATGTAGATCGATCAATCATCTATACAGATATTAAATCCTCCAACATTTTACTTATGGAAAATTTTAGGTCCAAAGTAGCGGACTTTGGATTTTCCAGGCTCACTCCAAAAAATATATTGTTTGCATGGGTCTACCACGTACTGGAATGAGGAAATTAATTGAAAGGCACCTCGGATCATTTTGATATATGGCTTTTTGACCAAATGAATAGTCAAGGAGGATAATAATTATAATGTTAAAAAGTTTGATTTCAAAATATTATCAATGTTGGGAAAACATATTTCATGTTTATGTCTAAGTTGTATAAATAATTCTAACTCTAACAATAACATGAAAATACCTAGAACATTTATGAGAATTATAAAAGTTTAATCAAAATATCATTAATTGATTCTAAAACTATTCTAAAATTGTTGAATTTATAGCAAAGAATGTTGTCGCTTAATCCACATCTCAGGTCACATGGAACAAATATTCAATCCATTGGCCTTGGGGGAAAGTCTTGACTCCTTCGTCTAGGCTAACTCCTAGCAAATCCAAGGGGGTAGTCCCTAAAAAATAATCTAAAGCTTAACTAATTAAGCACAATTATTGATCTAGGAGACATATAAATAGTATTGCTTATGATAGAGATATAAAGCAAATAAAGTACTTGCACACAAATGATATTACTTGAAAGCAAATATTTAATTATGTATAATTCTAAGGATTTTTAAAGTAAAACACCCAAAATAAATTAAGCATTAGTAAGTTTTCCAAAAGGTAAAAATTAAAATCAATAAAATAGTTGATCTTTTGTATTTAAAGTTATTTTAAGCTTTATTATCTAATTTAGTTAAGAAATCCTATACTATGTCTTGAAAACCAAAATAATAAGAAAATACTTGCTCATTTGCTTGGTTATTCTATCAATGATTAAAAATAGATGGAGTTACAGGTCAAAAATGGAACCCAAAGAATACCAACGATCCAAACTTAGCTAAACTTTATTTTAGGGATGATGTTGATCCAGATTATTTTAGAATGATATGAAGGTAGAGATATAACAAAGAATTACACAGAGATATGGCAAGGGAAAAAGTAATACAATAAAGATTGGATTCTATTAATAATTATCTAAATTATCTGAAATACAAAAACTATAAAATGCAAAAGCACACAAGCTAGCTAAAATGGTGGTATCTTATCTCTGACAAGAGATGTGTCGAATACTCTCATTCACAAGAAGTTGGTTACAATGAGGCTCCAAAGGCCTTTTTAACATAAAACATAAATGATAAAACCCTAAACATCCAAAAACCTAACACAAGGAGATGAAGCGCCAAAATTCATGTGGGCCCTGATGAGGTAAGTTGGTACATCAACTTCCTGGGGTCATAACTTTTGCATATGATCTTAGTTTTAGGCGCGTGATAGTTTGTTGGAAAGAAATATCTAAGGACTACACATGCTTCTGTCATAATATTGTTAAAACCTACAGTGTGACTGTGGTGGGCCCAAAAAACATTGTTTAGGATCTCAAAACAAACCCAGAATTTAGGACCCGAAAAACTAGGAAAAAATTACCAAAATGGAAATTAGGATTTGAGCTAGTGGAATAGGTGGGTGGACACCAATATCCTCCTAGATCATTCCTCCCATGTTAGGAAGAAATTTTCTCCATTGCGTCAATTTCCTGCATCATATGAGGAAAATTTTGTTGAACCTAACTCCTGGTGAGCCACTTTCCCTGATGAAGAAATGACCCTACTTTGAGGATCCGATAGAGTTTGATATTTTTTTGGTGGGTATCCTTTGTCTTGGTATCCATGATCTGATCAATTGTCTCATGTTTGATGCAGAAAGAATTGATTTATGTAGGGGCCAACTACTTGGCCACATCCAAAGTGTCTAGGAGAGGTGGAAAATAAGGTCGAAGAAATTCCACATTAAATACCAGGTGAAATCCAAGGAAAAGAGGAATACTTAATTCAAAATAATTCTCACCCACAGCCTTGGTGATGGTGTAAGGCCTGTATCAGAGTGGGCACAGCTTTTGATGGGGTCCTGTGAGGCACTCTTTCTGCAAATGCAACCAGACCTTATCTCCCACCTAAAATTTGTGTGGTACCCGATGTTGATCATGGCATTGCTTGTACTTGGCATTGGATTTCTGCACAATATCATGAATCTTTTGTTGGGTGTGCTAGATGCACTCAACAAATTTGGATGCCTGATTAGCCTCTATGTGAGCATGGGAGGACTCTTCCTATGCGGCTGCAATGGGTAGATATATGTCAATGGGGGCCAATGGTTGAAACCCCAAGCATGTCTAAAAACAGATGTGGCCAATAGAGTGGTGGAGGGCTCTTTTGTAGCTATGTTGAACATAAGGAAGGATTTCATCCCATGTGTGTGGATGTTTGGAATTATACATTCACAAGATATGGACAATCATCATGTTGACTCCCTATGTTTTTCCATCAGTCTGTAGGTGGAAGGAAATCGATTTGGTCATCTTCGTGTCCATCATTGACCATAGGTTAGACCAAAAGGTGCTTATAAACCTATTGTCTCAATCATATATAATATTTTTTGGTGTCCCAAAATGAACCCAAACATGTGCAAAGAAAATCTTCACGGTTGCCTCGACTGTGATGCTCTTCTTGTAGGGTGCCAAAATTTCCATCTTAGAGAATCGATCGATGACCACGAAGACACAGTCATTCCCATTCTTGGTTGAAGGCAGACCAGACATGTAGTCCATGGAGATGGACTCCCAAGGCCTATATGGAGTAGAAAGAGGGGTGTGTAGCTCATGTTTCTTGATGGCGGGCTTGGCAATGGCAAAGGAGGTGCAGGATCTGATGTACTTGCAAATATCTTGTCAAAGCTTCGACCAATAAAAATGATTATGTAGTACTACCACTGTCTTTTCTACACCAAAATGTCTCGATTCCCCACTGTAATGACTTTCCTAGATCATCTTTGCGTGCTCGCTTGAAGGAACACAAAGGTGGCTCAGATGGAATAATAACCCATCTTGGAGATGAAATTTGGGAAATGTTTTTCCTCTACTCAATGTTTGATAGGAAGTAGAAAATTCAAAGCCAATATTGTATATTGGTGGCCATCCAGATGTCTCATGTCCAAAGGAGTTGAGAACCGTGGTTAGTGCTACCACCGGGGGTCGACTGAGGAAATCCGCAACATAGTTGATGCTACCTTTCTTGTACTTGATATTCAAGTGGAATTGTTGTAGGTACATGGAACACTTCTAATGATAGTCATTTTGTAACTTTCCTTATGCCTGCATGAATTGCAGAGGCATTTTATCAGTGTGGATGACCGTTTCCTTCTCTAAAATGTAATGCTTCCACTGTCGACATGCCTTCACAATGGAGTACATATCTTTGTCATAGGTGGGGTATATTCGAACAAAATTAGATATAGTTTCTCTATTATATGCTACATGGTGCCCATGCTGAGTGAGGACTGCACCGATAGCATAATCTGAAGCATCTATCTCAATCTCAAATGGTCATGCAGGTTTGGAAAAATGAGGACTGGTGTTGAGTAGAGGCGGGATTTCAGATCCTCGAATTCTTTATGTTAGTTCATAGACCACACAAACTTGAAATTCGTGCCACACTTGGTTACTTGGCTTAGGGCCCAAGTAATATGGGAGAACCCACAAACTATTGGTAGAAGTTAGCAAGGCCCAAGAAGTTGCGGAGCTCGGTCATTTTTTTTGAGGCCGACCAATTGTGGATGAATTGGATCCACATGTACACCATTCTCATCCACGATGTATCCCAGATATTGGATTCTTTTCATGCCGAAGGAACACTTCTTCAAGTTGGCATATAACTTGTGTTGTCACAGGTTGCCCAATACCTGTTGAATATGCTCCAAATGTTCCCCCCAAGTTTTTATGAAGATGAGGATGTCATCCAAATATAAAACCGCAAAAGAGTTTGTGAATGGTTGTAATATATCATCCATCATCTGCATGAATGTGGCTGGGGCATTAGTCAAGCCAAAAGGCATGACCAACCACTCAAAGAGGCCTTCTTTGGACTTGAAGGTTGTCTTCCACACATCAGTTTGCTCAATCAACACATGGTGATAACCTGACTTCATATCAATTTTACTGCAAAACTTGGCTCCCTTGATTTGATCGAGAAGATCATCAATCCAAGGAATTGGGTACTGGTTCTTGATTGTGATCTTGTTCAAGGCTCTATAATCAATACAAAGTTTCCATGTATCGTCCTTATTCTATACTAGAACAATTGGGCTCCCACAAGGTGAGGAGTTGGGTATGATGTGGCCCTTTATAATTAGCTCTTGGATATGACTTGTGATTTCTTCATTCTCCATAGCATAATGCATGTATACAAGGTCATTATGCAGAGGAGCACTAGGTGTTAGATCAATTGGGTGCTTTACCTGATAGTACATAGTCACCCCAATAGACAAGGTGAATATGTCTTTGTACTCCTCGACTATTCCTTCCACCTTTTTCTACCAGGTATATAGATCTCATGTAGAGGTTTTGGCAGTTGTAGTGACCTTTAGTTCACCTTTCGATCTAACCATACAAAGGAAAAATCTCCTGGTATGAGAAACCACCTTTTTGCACTGTTTCACAGAGATCAAAGAGATCGTAGTATTTGGGACTGCCTCTGGTACCCTGTAGAGTTGATCTCCCAAAGTAATAATGACACTACAAGGCCTAGATTCATAAACAACATGGTGTTTCCACATATATGGTTGTCCTAGAAAAACATCACAAACTTCAAGTGGGGAAACATCACACAATACCTCGTCTTTGAATGGTTTGATGTCGTAGTGCAAGTGACATTGTTGGCTGACACAGATGTCTCATCCCTAGCTTAGACAACTGATGATGTATGAATGAGGATGTTGTGTCGTTTTCAAGTTAAACCTCTTGACAACCTCTGTTGAGATTAGGTTCTTCTAGCTACCGCTTTGAAAAATGAAATGGAGTGGGGTTCCCTTCACCCATATCTATGAGTGGAAAAGACACTCCCCTTCTTCATGCTCCTCTAATTCCTCTAGCTAGACTTTTGTGGTAGCGATGGTGACATTGGCTTCTACATCAATGATCCATCTTCCATTTTCTAGCTCGAAATTAGAGTTTGAGTCAGCATATGACCCTTGGGATTTCATATCAACCAACAATGAATGTTTGGAGTGACATTCATACATATTGTGCTAAGGGATTTTGTGGAGCTCGCACCATTTTCCAGTGTCCTTTGAATTTCGATTACCCTTCTTTTTTGGTGGCTTGGGATGGTTATCCTAGGGTTGGACATCCTTTCTTTGTCCTTTGGTCTAGGATTTAGGACCACCCTTACCATACTTCGATTGTTTAGTATTTGCAGACCCAAACTCCAACTTGTTTTGCTGCTTGAATTTCTGCTCAATTTTTATAGCATATCGATAAGCGACTCCTAATGACGAGATGTTCAGAAACTCCATTTTGGATTGGATGTACCTGTGTTGAACCCCACGGTATTTTAGGACTAGATTCCACTTAGAATATTTGATACCCATCTTGGTGTGCAAGGTATGGAAAGTATTTGTGAACTCCAACACCGTTTGGCCCCTCTCTTAGTGCAGTGTGGTCCATCTCATGTATTGATCATCATAACTTTCAACAAGTTAATATTGTTCCTTGAGGGCATCAATACAATCCTCCTAAGTGGATCCTGACTAAAAAATTCCAGACTCATCCTTGACATGTTTCTCAGAGTAATTCTCCCACCAATATTAAACATGGGGATGAGCCTTAAGGACCACAAAGGTGATATTTTCATTGTTGGAAAAATTGTGGACAAAGAAATAACCCTCTAGCGGATTTAACCATTTTCCAAAGCGTCAACATCTATTTGGCGTTCAAATAAAGGAACAACAAAGTTAAATTGTACCTTTAAGGGTGTTTCACCTCCGAAGTGATTGTTGATTGAAGGTGCCTCCATTGTTTCCAGCAACCATCAAAGGATTTGGAGGAAATTATCCACCATCTTGTTCCTTTTTTGCGCAAGGGCTTCCTCGAGCAACAGTTTGAAAGGATCCCATGTCTCGTTGTCCCTCTTTTCTTCCACCATGGAAGGTCGCTTAGGCGTGCGAGACTGGTTGTCCTCAAGAGATACAAGATCGAGACCCAAGACTCTATACACTGACCTCATTGGGGACATGCACTGAGGATAGGAGCAAACCGCTCTGATACTATTGATCTGGATTATTTTAGGAATGATATGAAGACATATATATAACAGAGATATAACAAATAATTACATAGAGATATGGAAAGGAACATAATAATATAGTAAATCTCAGATTCTATTAATAAATGTTTGAAATACAAAAGACTGTAAAATGAAAAATCACACAAGCTAGCTAGAATGGTGGTATCTTATCTCAATACAAAAGACAATAAAATGAAAAAGCACACAAGCTAGCTAGAATGGTGGTAGCTTATCTCTGAGAAGAGATGTGTTGGCTATGCTCATTCACAAGAATCCAGTTACAATGAGGCTCCAAAGGCCTTTTTAACATAAATCATAAATAAGAAAACCCTAAACTTCCAAAAACATAACCCTAGGAGATGAAGCGCCAAAAGTCACTTGGGGCTTGATGAGGTAAGTCGGTACATCAACTTCCGAAGGTCGTAACTTTTGCATACGAACTATGTTTTAGGCGCACGATAGCTCGTTGGAAAGAAATATCCAAGGAATATACACGTTTTCGACACACTCTTGCTAAATCCTATAGTGTGACTGTGGCGGGCCCAAAAAATGTTGTTTAGGGCCTCAAAATGGCCCCGAAACTTTAGGACCCAAAAAACTAGGAAAAAATGCCAAAATGGAAATTGGGCTTTGAGCCAATGGAATAGGTGGGTGGCCACCAATATCCACTTGTATTAGATTCATAATACATATATCCATATCCAAGCCACACCATATGGCAATAAGAGAGAAGGTCTTCATATTGAATCACACTTCTGACGATCCCCCACCCATGAATGGTTTTCTCATGCAATCTCTAACTATATCGAAGAATCTGTCACAAATTTATGAAGGGATTAAGGTTTGAAGATATTCATGTCTACACTGAGCATCAATCTCAATCACATGATAGAACCTTAATTATGCATTCAAAGCTATATGCATCTAAAACAATTCTTCTATTGCAATTGGTAGAGACTTGGTCCCCTTTACAAATCACCTTGTTGAAACAAGTTGTCAATTTGTAAATTATAATAATGAGAGGATTCATTTCCATCTCACAAAGTCATAGTGCACCAACCTAGTTTTTACTACTTACCGGTACCATTACTTTGTACTACTTAGCATGATTATCTTGAGGCATAAAAGTTTGAAAGATAATCCAAAGTTGCAAATTCTTGGCATTTACACATACAAGCCTTTTCTATTTAGATTCGTATAGTAACCATTAAATCAATAATAACATCTACACAATGTAAATGAACATGGAATTTTAGGTACAAGAAAAAGGGATGATATATCTCTCACCCTTGTTCGGTTTTTACCAAAAGTTTTAACTAGGATTGACCAAGTATTTTATGAACAACATTATGATAAATTTTTAGAATGTATATTTACTTGTTAATCCTATAGGAAATTAGTGTGCATTCAATCATAACACACAAACAATTTGCTCAGAACATAACACGAATTTTCAAAGTAAATGAAGAGGTACTTATCTTTTTCAAAAGTTGAATACCAAACAACTAACCAGGATAGAGAAATTTTACAACCAATTATAGGTATTACATTATGGACACCACCCCCTAGCCAAGTTATGAGACCACTAGGGTGAAGAAGGAAAAATCAATATTCTCTCAAGTTGTTATTCCAATCCAAAAAAACATGAAAGATCAACCAAGCAACCAATTGTTTATTTCTTTAATCAGGATAGCTTTGGCACTCACAATACCTGCTCCACACAACACAAAGAAAATACTTCCTTCTCTACTCAATAGTGCCTAAAAAATTATCTTCCCTCTATTGTTCTTCAATGTATTCATAGAGAGTCCATCTATTGTCCATTTTCAAGTTTAAATATAGTATCTTTCCTCTTGGTTCTTGGATAATTTTATGACCATATTTATCTAGGGATTGTAAATATGTCTCTCTAGTTAGTTTGGCATTTCTTTTGCATGAGTGAAATATCACAAGTAAGATTCATGTTATCAAGGGATTTGAAGTTGTGCAAATCCCAACACAATAACACAAAATATTGCGCAAGTATAGTAAAATCCTACCATTGTCACCTTATTAAGAAATCCCCTCATTTTAGTGATGGATGAGGTCCACCACAAGGGATGCTTCCCTGTTGGCCTCAAGGGATCAAAGTATCAAGTAAGATATACAATCCTATCATCCCTTCTATTGATCACCTAAGTCAACGTCTAGGTCAAGGAGAAATAAGAGGTAAATGATAGTTTGAGTACCTTCCCAGAACAAGAACACTTTATATCATTTATATAATCAATTCCAAGTACAAGTATGCAAGTAAAACCTCTTTAAGACACTAAATAGTGAAAGATACTATGCCTTTCATAAAATTGCAGCAATTAATAGTAGTACAACAACAAGAAATACATTTTAACAACAACAAAAAATACACTTCAAAATTGCAACAATTTACCATGAACACTTAACAATTACTCAATAGAACAATGTCCAATCATTAGATGCAAATTATGGGTATGTTAGACCACTATTAGAGCAATGTATGCAACAAATTGGTGTATGTTAGTATGGTTGTAGAAACATTTTGCAACAACATCAAGTATATTAGTGAATTAGCTTATGTTGGGGTTAGTAATTAAGTTAGTAGAAAGCTTGAGAGAAATAAAATTGAGAGTTTATTGATCACTTTCACCACAAGAGAGCTTAAATGATTAGTGTTTTAGGGCTATGGAGTTCTTTACAAGAGTAATAAAATATGTTTGGATAATGATAGTGGCAAGATCTAAGAGGTAGGGTTTGAAATATAAGGTTCTAGCACATTAGGGCCTTAGATTTCAATCCTTAAAGAGAAGGGTTTCTAGAGTGCAAGAACTTTTGAGCTCTAGCAACCTTTTCTTCCTTCTTAAATTCTTCAAATATGTCACAATCAAGAGTCTAGAATCAAACTCTTAAAGTGCTATCACTTTAGGGATTTAGGATTTTAAACCTTGGTAGGATTTCCTTCACAAATTATGGATAAAATTAACCTTGTGAGAAGAGGAAGCACTTATGCTCCTCTCTTAGGGTTTCACCAAGAAAAATATTCAATATGAACAAGTAAAATTTACCATAAACATTCAATAACATGAAATGAAATTGAATAAATTTACTTACTTCACCAAGATATGACAAGAGAAAACCCTAATTGCAACAAATTCATCCAAAAATCATCAAATAATGATCCACACTTATCCTCCAAGAGATAACACATGAGTAAAAAGAGCCAATGATCCTAATAGGGGGGGATTTCAGACTTGTCTCTCACTTGTGTGAGAAAGTTGTGATGATCAAAATGAGTCTTGGCTAGCCATATTTATATGGAAACCCTAGCCACGAAAAGACTCTTATGAAAAGTCACATCTTTACACAAGAGGGTCAACCCCTTCAAATTGTCTTTTACATTTACAAAATCAAATATTACATAAAATAAAACCCTAAAGAGGGTGACATGATTCCCTAGTAGGGTGATGTTAGGATCATGAGATAGACTTCAAGTTTGAAAAGGTGGAATGTTGGGCCTCCAAAGGCCAAATTTCCATCTCTCAAGTGTCGAGGTCCATGCTACATGCCTTCTCCATTAATCCATCAATAAATCCATCAAAAACCTATCCCCTATATGACATCATGGGCTAGGAGGGTGATGTCTAGGCCTCCAAAGGATAGCGTTCAAGTAGAGAAGGGTGGAATCTCATCCTCTAGCCATTCCAAGATGCCTCCAAAGAAAAATTCCTCCATCATCAAAATGCAACATTCATCGTCAAATGGTGCCCCAAACGTGGGGTCTAGCATTTGTCCTATGGGGAAGTTCCTACAAAGACAAACAATTACGCCCTACAAGGGTCAACAAGTCATGTGAATCATTCCAAGTAACCCACATATAATAAGAGAACCACCCAAGCATGTGCATCAAATCCCCCTTTTCAAACTAAACAAATTCTAAAAGACCTTATAACATTTTCCTAATTTAGGTATGGGAGGGGTGTCAAGCTGCCCTATTGGGTTAACCAATCCCAAAGCCAAGGGTGTTTTCCAAGGTGAACCTATCTAGATAATTGTAGTGAGGGTGAGGTGGATTTGGGACAAGACTTCTAGGCATGGGATTCTTGACATACAAGGATTTGTATTGTCTCATCTATGGGTGCCTTTGTAGAGGGTGTCCTGCCCTTCGTTCGCGATGCAACATTTTTCCAAGCCCTTTTATTGTCATTAATTTATTAAGGTGAAAAACATTGAGTAATATGTGAAATATAAAGTAAAGAGCACAAAAATGTCACTTGAATCTATAAACACTCAGAGTGCCATATCCAATGGAAAGTAAGGGACACCACAAAATGTTTTTCCTCGACAAGCGGGGTATTTATTAATTATGTGATTTCTTTTGCAGGTCTTTCATTTTTTGGAGAAGCATTTTATTATTCCCAGGACTTGAGGGTGAGCATCTATAAAGATAATATTGTCTTTTAAATTTTTCTAGCTACAATACCTCTAGGCCTTTAGCCCCTTCTTCCCATGAAATGAGGTACAATCCCTTCTTGGGTCAATATACCTAGAAACCTAGAAGAGGAAACATAGGGGAACAAACATGTAAGGTGGTAAGTATGGACGAGAATGGTGTGATGACCCTTCAAGAAAATACCTAGTAGAAACCCTTATCCCGAGGGAGACCAACTTTCTAGGACACAATGACAACCACCAAGGTCAAATTAGGCAAAAGGTATAATTTCCAAGAAAACGTTCATAATAAAGAAAGGATTCTTTGCAACATGTTCAAATGATTTAAATATTAAAGTGAAACTTACCATGACACCAGACTTGTTACCTCATGAAGAATGACCTGTTTTCCTCTCGGACCAAGTCGATGTAGTGTATGATGCTCTATTGTTGGTGATGAGTGGTGATCAATATGAATATGAATGACCTTGCAGGATCTAATGACCAATATGACTCTTAGCACTCTGTTGGAGCCAGAAGTCACTCCTCGATTGCTTGCAGGAGCAGAGCCTGACACCCATCAGTTTAATGTCACGATTTGTTTAAAGGGGTTATCAAATGGAGGAAAACTTGGAACAATATCGTCTCAACTCAGAAACTAGGCCAGGCATGCATGGACGAGTGAGGTCTTGATAAACTTCAAATAGTGAGTTGCAATAAAGGGTGAGTAGGGGGGAGACTTGCATGAGAAGAGTGCTAAGGTCTATCATAAACATCCGTTTTGTAACGGACTGGAGAAGAAATCATCTGAACGCAAAATCCTTTTACATTCCAACACAGAAGACCAGAGAACACAATAATGTCACAACAAATCCTTTATCATAACAGAACTGCAGCAATTCACGCGAATCATTCGATCATGAACTCTCTGGCATGAGACGAAACATAGATGGAAAAAGGAGAATTGTTTGTCATAAAACAAGAAATCTCAAACACAGAGGCATAACTAGGAAACCAGAATGGTTATTGAAACTTTACAGTCGGGAGCTTAGCTCTACCATCGATAGATACTAAAATGACGAAAACGCCTTCATATACTCAAACTAACAACAGCAAGAAAATCGAGACGTAGCATTAAAAGCTTTGTGTCTGCATGGCTCTGACAATCTGTAGCTACAATCTTTGAATGGTCGTGCAACTTATGGCAGAGGTGATCGATCTTCTGACAGTTTCATCGGCGAATCGACGTGCCTTTAATTCTTTGCCGGACTTTCCCATTATGGCAGAGACGATGTCTAACCACCACCAACCGCCTCAATAACTGCTTCATGGGGATTGAGGACGACCTGGCCAACTCAGCACCTTGGGATATGGAAGACTCCTCGCGCTGCCACCTGGAATAACTGAATGGCTTGATGAATAGGCATGGAGGCCAGCGCGAAGAATGGGGCGCATGATAGGAATGGTGGGGTGTGAGAAGGGTGACAGAGGACGGCTCATGGCGG
>ML798926.1:81969-103133 GCA_009831015.1 Picea engelmannii | reverse complement strand
TGATGGACTTGCTCTTTGGCAAAAAGATGACGTGGAAAGGAGCAGGACACATGGCAAGCGACAAGTGGATGATGAGAAGGAAGGAGGACCACACGGACCAAAGAGGGGAGGCGGATGGGTGACACACGGAAGCAGGAGAAAGGTGGTTCTGGAAGATGACAAGACGGGGGAAGTGCCCACACAGGCTAAACACAGAGTAGATGAGGATGATGGGATCGCGTGAGCGCCATTGATCTGGGTGCTAAGATCTCGGTCGTTGGAAAGATGCTCACTCGATTCCGAACCCGCCCCCCTCTGCTTAAAGGTAGAAAGGCGGGGGGGGGTCCAGAATCGCCTTTACCACCATTGATCTGGGCGGGCTGATCTGGACCCTTGAAGAGATGTGCCCCCGATTCCGGACCCCCCCCTCCGCTTAAAGGTAGAAAGGTAGGGGGGATCCGGAATCCCATATGCACCGTTGATCTGGGCGCGCGAATCGCCGCTGCTCGGAGTTGCTTTCCGCTTACCTCGAACACACTTGGGTTCCAAACTTAGGATAAGTGGGTTTTTAACCCATTCTTTTGCATTCTAACCCCCGTACAAGAAAAATCGCTAACATTTGGCTCCATGGGGGATAGAGTCGTCCCTGTGATGCTCTAAGAACTCTTTTGCAGATTCGGTACCTTTGTTGTTGGGATATGGAGTCATTTATTAGTCCGAAAAACAAAAAAAGAAACAATATTTACAAAACAAAACAAAAAGAGCCGACTGTGGCTCACAGAAAACATTTTTTTAAGAAATGCCCATTTACTGGGTTGAAAACTTCTTCGCCTTATAGATCCTGCAAACTGTAAGTGTTGTTTGAAAATACTTCAAGGATCTTGAAAGGCTCGAACCAGAGGGCATCAAATTTACTGTGTTTTCCCTTTTCCTGCCTGGGCACATCCCATTTGAGCACTAGATCACCCCGCTCGAATTCTTTCTTTTTTCTCTTCCTGTCAAAAGCCTGCTTGATATTTTGCTGGTGATTATAGGCCCTATTCATGACCTGTTCTCTGATCTACTGCACTTCCACCATCTGAGGAATCCTTCTGATCACATGATTAGGTTCTCCTTCAAGGTCCTGGAGGAAATTTGCCACAGGTAAGGCGAGCTGAGTGGGGAAAACAACCTCTATTCCATAAACAAGTTGGAAGGGTGAGAGGCCCAGGGATTTCTTGGTTGTCACCCGATCAGCCCAAAGAGCAAATTTGAGCTTTGAGTCCCAGGCCTTTTTATTATCCTCCAGTATCTTCTTAATGAGATTGATCAGACTTTTATTGGAGGACTCTGCCAGTCCGTTTCCTTGAGGATAATAGGGAGTAGAGTGAATCAGTGAAATCTCAAACTGTTCGCAGAACTTAACCAGAGGCTCAGACCGAAAGGGAGAGGCATTATCAGTGACAATTCTGTTGGGGCAACCAAATCTGGCCATGATATCTTCCAGGAAGCTGATAATCACTTTGTGAGAAGTGCTTCTGGTAGGGACAGCTTCTATCCATTTGGTGAAGTAGTCGATCGCAGTCAAAATCCATCGATGTTGGCCACTTGAGGGAGGATGAATTTCCCCAATAAAGTCGAATCCCCACTGCTGAAAGGGTGTTGAGACTACCACAGGTTTCAATGGAAGGGATTTGATCTATTGCTTTCCTGAGAATTTCTAGCATTTAATGCAAGCTCTGATTTCCCTGTAAACATTAGGAAATAAGGTGGGCTAGTAATACCGAGCTCGGAGGATCTTGTGAGCTGTGGTCTTCCAAAAATGATGACCTCCACGGAGACCGCTATGGAAGTCGAATATAACCTTATGGGCTTGCTGCGGGTCCAGACATCTTAGTAATATCCCCAGAGGATCTTTCCAATACAATGCTTGGTCAATGAGGCAATATCTGGCAGCTTTGAGCTTTAAATCTCTTGCCTTGCTTTTTTCCATCCCATCAGGAGGCCTCAATTCCTGCAGAAAGTACAACATATCCTTGTACCAGGCGCATGTTGCTAATGACAAGGTACCCTGGAAACGCTGGTTGGGTGGCTCAGCTTGCTTATTGATAAAGTTAATTCCCAAGGCTTTGCAATTGGACTCAGCCAATAGCTTGGCCAAACCCTGCCCCTTTATCAACTTGGTGGGTTTAATCTCTATATCAAATTCCAGGATCTTGGCAATCCATTTACCTCTCCTCCCGTCTATGTCAGGCTGTATAAGAATGTCCTTCACAGAAGCCGAAGGGACATATGCAGTGATCTTTGAATGCAAGACATAGACTCTGAAAGCTTTGAGAGCCTTCACCAAGGAATAGGCATGTTTCTCCATGATCTCGTACCGGAGCTCTGCATCTCTCAGCGCCTTGCTAAAGAAGGCAATAGGTTGTTCTCGCCCCTGATCATTTTTCTACAATAAAACTACTGCTACTGTATCACAGGAAGCAAAAGAAAATATTAGAAAATCTTTGGAGTAATTGGTACTGATTAGCACAGGTGCCTCAGTCAACGCCTTCTTTATTTGGGCAAAATATTCCCTGGGTTCAGCAATCCATTTTACTTCATTCCCCTTCCTCAGCATGGTTGTGATGTGTTTCACCAGCTCAGCAAAATTTGAAACAAATCTCCTCAGAAAATTTATCTTCCCCAAAAAGGCTTGGACCTCCTTCTTAGACCTGGGAAGTGACAGGGTCTGAAGAGCTTCTACCTGGCCAGGATCAATTCTCACCCCCTCTGCTGACACTATATGGCCTAATAGCTTTCCCTCTTGCATAGAAAACAACGATTTCTTGGGGTTTAAAGATAGGCCATACCTCCGACACTTCAGGAAAACCTTCTTCAAGTGGCAGTAGTGCTCTTTATCGGTCTTGGAGAAGACTGTTATGTCATCTAGGTAAATCACCACAAACTTATCTTTCTCCCCGATGAAGGCTATGTCCATGGCTCACTAAAATGTTGCTCCTACATTCATCAATCCGAAAGGCATTTTGGCATACATGAATGTGCCCCAAGGAGTGGTGAAGGTTGTCTTTTCTCTGTCCTCAGGCATGACTGATATCTGATTATAACCAGAAAAGCCATCAATCATAGATATTCTAGATGTGCCAGTGACCTTCTGCAATATATGTTCCATGTTGGGCAGGGGATAATTGTCCTTTCTTGAACTTCTGTTCAGGTTCCTGAAATCGACATAGAGACTGATTTCTCCATTCTTCTTTCTCACTGGGACCAAATTGGCCACCCATTCGGAGTATCTCAAGGGGACAATGATTTGGGCATCTAGCAGCTTCTTCACTTCCCTCTCCATGACAGGTAGCAGCATGGGATTTATCTGTCTCAGCTTCTGCTTGAATGGCTTAGCCTCTTCTTTCAGTGGGATCTTGTGCTCAATGATTGATGTGTCATATGTCTTGAGGTCTTCGTAGGTCCATGCGAACACATCAGCAAACTCCTTCAGCAACTTAGTATATTCAGCCCTCTGCTCTTTGGTCAAACTTTTTGACAGTTTGACAATCTTAGGCTCCTCTGGTGTGCCTATGTTGCACTCAGCTGTATCAGCATCATCACCTGAAACTCTCCCCCTTACTGCCACATCATTCCCATCGAACAATCTTTCTAATGGGATCAGACCTCTCGGTATGTGGTTGCTTGGTAGTTGTATAATCTGGTGGTCAACAATTTTATTCAACAACTCTCCAGGGTGATGGTCACCTTCCACGTCAGGATCTTCATCTATGTGTGACGCATAAAAGTCATCAATGGATTGGAGAAATTTCTCGCTCTTTGGATCATCTTCAAATACCTTCCAATGTTTGACATTGTCCGGTACAGAGGGTCTGTATCTTATTTCAACATTAGATCTGATAGCGGGCAGTGCAGGAACTTCGAACAAACTAGCTGAGAAAGCTAGAAAATCGGCTGGAGCATTTTCTTCCCTTGGAATGAAAGAGATGTTGAAAGCCAAGAAGAAACTGTCAATTAGATCCCATACCTCGTTCCTGTAATTCTTGAGACGAGGGTGCTTGGTCTGATAAACGTTTTTGACCTGCTGGACTATCAATTCTGCATCTCCGAATACAGCCATCTCCCTAATTCCCATTTCCTTTGTAGCTCTTAATCCCAGAACCAGAGCTTCATACTCTGCCACGTTGTTGGTGACTTCAAATTCCAGCTTGTATGACAGAGGTATGGTTTCTTGAGAAGGGGATATGAATACCACCCCGGCACCTACACCTATACTGGAAGAAGCTCCATCAAAGAACATCTTCCAAACAGAGGTGGTTGGAGGAGGCATCTCTTGATTGATAATGGGTTGTTTTCTAATTTGCAAAGGGGCCTCAGGAGTCTCAGTGACCTGTAACAAGCTAGACCCTAAGCTAGTGTCAAGTGCAAATATGGGGTGATTAGTGGGGTTTTCTTCATCACTGACAATGTAGGCTAGCTAGGCTTCTCTGTACAATCTTCTATGTTCCCCTCCAAAGACTGGAATGGCGGCATATGTGAGATCCATCTGTAACATCCCTCCAAGTCTCTTAATCCAAGACCTTGACAACAGCATGCCAAACTTGGGGGGAACATCAACTACCACAATATCCATGACCATACTCTTCATGGGCAGCTGAAACAAAGAGACTACCAGGTCCTTGATGACTCCCAAACATTGCACTCTCCTGGAGTCAAAAGAATAGAGGTCATGATAGGATCGGGTGACTTCCAGTCCTAATTCTTCCATGACGGTTTTGGGCATGAGGTTGTGAGAGGCTCCTAAATCCATCAAACAATTGTGAAGTACCTTATCATGTATGTTCAGGGAGGTGTAGAAGGGAGGGGATGAATCATCTCTGTCTTCCACCATGGGGCCTAGGACAACTACTGGTTTTTCATCTTGGAGGTTTATGAAGTCTATGGAAGGGCATGAGGCTTCAGATTTCAAAAGGTCAGAGAAGCACTTTTTGAATTCACCATGTTTGATTAGCTCGGTGAGGGGCACAGGGATCCTAATCTTTTGGATCTCATGCTCGAAATTAAAGGAAGATGAAAGCTTTGGGATTTCTCTTATTTCAGGAACATGATTTTGGACAATGGGAGAGAGGGGTTGGGCTTTCTTACCTCTGTGACTGTATGCTACCTCATTAGTAGGCTTCTCTGCTCTAGTGGACTGCTCCAGAACATCAGGTACTACTACCTTTTTGTCGGATCTCAGGTTATACCTGCCTCGACCACCGCTAACCTTGTCTCCCTTGCTCAACTCGTTTAGCTGACTGTTCATGAGAGACTCCTCGTATGTTGCTTGGGTTAGATGAGGGAAAGGGGGAGTGACTTCTAAACAGTGGATTTTAGGCTCAGGCTCGTCTGTTTCCCCTTCTTCTTCATCATCCACAAAATTGTTATGAAAGGGAGCCTGAATTCTTTGGTCGTCTCTGTCTCTTTCCTTCTCTCTGTGCATAGTTGGAGGAGCAAAATTGTTTGGCCTTTTGAAACCTGCTCTATTCTCGGTGCTCTGAGGGCCCTTGTTCATTTGTTTCCTTTCCACTTTCAATCTCTCCATCTCTTCTTTTATAAAGTTCATCAACTGGGTCAGCTCATTTACTTGAGGGTGGGGCAGTGATGGGCCGGAAGTTAAGGCTTCTGATTTTCCCTTTCCTCTGTCTGCGTCGGCCCTATTCCTCAGTTTGTCAGCTGCTAATATGTTGGATTCCACCTCTATAGCTGCATCTTTCATTTGAGCTAAGGAGGTGGCTCTTCTTTCTCTTAGTAAAAGACAGAAATCAGGGTCGAATGCACCAGCATAGGAAATTTGGGCAGAGGCCTCTGAGGGTTTTATCTCTGCATGAATCTTGTTATACATTTTATTGAATCTTTTGGAGAAGTCAGAGACATACTCTCCTTCCATCTTATTCAGGGACCCAAACTCTGTCATGTAATATATGAAATCTTTCCTATCTCCCCACTGCCTCAGGAAGGCGTTATCCAGGGCTTCAATTCCAGCAATAGATCCAGGGGCCAGTCCCCTAAACCATTTCCTTACCTCGCCATCCAGGCTCTCGACAAAGACTCTCATCCAGACATCTTCATTTTCAATGTTCAGATTGTCTGCATAACTGTAGAAAGTAGCCAGGTGCTCTTCTGCAGTTATGTCCCCTTCCCCAGTGAACTTGGGCATGTACTTCAAGTAGTCTCCAGCAGGGAGAGGGTTCATAGGATGGGGTAGGATTAAAAGAGCATATCTAGCAGCGACCATGGCATCCATCCTATTCAGAGGGGGATTAGCACCAGCCATAGGAATATTAGGTGGAGGAGAACTTGGAGGAGAAGGAGTTTGAATGGGAGATGTCGGAAAAGAGGTTCTCGAAGGAGACGACGGGGAAAACAGAGAGAGGTCTAAGGGACCTGAATGTGCAGATGCTTCTCTTTGTGCAGTAGTAGAAATAAATGGAGGGGTGGTGAAACCTTCTGAAACCTGAGGTCTGTACTGAGGCACAACTTCCAGGGAGGGGGGAGTGACAAGGATCTCTCCCTCTGATACTAGACCAGAAGAAGAAAACTCAGCAGGAACACTCCCGAAATTCAAAAAACGGGAAACCTTGGAGGTAGGAAGACTAGGAAGCTGAGAATAAGAAAATGGAGTTCTTACAGAAGGAGGTGGGGAAATACCTGGTTTAGAGGTGAAGATTTCTCCTTGAGGGGCCCTTCCTTTTCTGAGATTCACCTCCAAATTTTCTTCAGTTGTAGCCAGAGGTAGTTGTGGATGGGACCGTGTGTGTCTGCCACCAAAAGCCACAACTAATCCAATGGGTTCACCGCAGTGGAGTCGTCACAATGGAGTCGCCAGGTGCACAGTAGCAATCTTCAAGTTCCGATATCTGATGCACCTTCAGAATCAGCTTAATCTTTGTCGTTCAATCCCGGGGAAAATATTCAACTTCGTCCCTGGCAATGGCGCCAGAAATTTTGGAGCCATAAGTCACTCCTGGATTGCTTGCAAGAGCAGAGCCTGACACCCATCAGTTTAATGTCACGATTTGTTTAAAGGGGTGATCAAATGGAGGAAAACTTGGAACAATATCGTCTCAACTCAGAAACTAGGCCAGGCATGCATGGACGAGTGAGGTCTTGATAAAATTCAAACAGTGAGTTGCAATACAGGGTGAGTAGGGGGAAGACTTGCGTGAGAAGAGTGCCAAGGTCTATCATAAACATCCAGTTTGTAACAGACTGGAGAAGAAAGCATCCGAATGAAAAATCCTTTTACATTCAAACACAGAAGACCAGAGAACACAATAATGTCACAACAATTCCTTTACCATAACAGAACTGCAACAATTCACGCGAATCACTCGATCATGAAATCTCTGGCATGAGATGAAACATAGATGGAAAAAGGAGAACTGTTTGTCATAAAACAAGAAATCTCAAACACAGAGGCATAACCAGGAAACCAGAATGGTTATTGAAACTTTACAGTCAGAAGCTTAGCTCTACCATCGATAGATACTAAAATGATGAAAACGCCTTCATATACTCAAACTAACAACAACAACAAAATCGAGACGTAGCATTAAAAGCTTTGCGTCTACATGGCTCTGACAATCTGTAGCTACAATCTTTGAATGGTCGTGCAACTTATGGTGGACGTGATCGATCTTCTGACAATTTCATCGGCGAATCGACGTGCCTTTAATTCTTTGCCGGACTTTCCCATTATGGCAGAGATGATGTCTAACCACCACCAACCGCCTCAATAACTGCTTCATGGGGATTGAGGACAACCTGGCCAACTCAGCACCTTGGGATATGGAAGACTCCTCGCACTACCACCTGGAAAAACTGAATGGCTTGATGAATAGGCATGGAGGCCAGCGCAAAGAATGGGGCGCATGATAGGAATGGTGGGGTGTGAGAAGGGTGACAGAGGACGGCTCATGGAGGAAGACAACAGGCGGAAAAAAAAAGGGGGGGGTGAAGGCGAGAGATGATGGACTTTCTCTTTGGCGAAAAGCTGATGTGGAAAGGAGCGGGACACGTGGCAAGCGACAAGTGGATGATGAGAAGGAAGGTGGACCACGCGGACCAAAGAGGGAAGGCGGATGGGTGACACACGGCAGCAGGAGAAAGGTGGTTCTGGAAGATGACAAGATGGGGGAAGGGCCCACGTAGGCTAAACACAAAGCAGCTAAGGATGATGGGATCGCGCGAGTGCCGTTGATCTGGGTGCTAAGATCTCGACCGTCGAAAAGTTGCTCACTCGATTCCGGACCCCCCCCCTCCGCTTAAAGGTAGAAAGGCAGGGGGGTCCGAAATCGCCTTTACCGTCATTGATCCGGGTGCGTTGATCTGGACCATTGAAGAGATGCGCCCCCGATTCTGGACCCCCCCCTCCGCTTAAAGGTAGAAAGGCAGGGGGGGTCCAGAATCCCATATGCACCGTTGATCCGGGCGCGTGAATCGTCGCCGCTTGGACTTGCCTGCTGCTTACCTCGGATGCACTTGGGTTCCAAACTTAGGATAAGTGGGTTTTTAACCCATTCTTTTGCATTCTAACCCCCGTACAAGAAAAATCGCTAACACACTCCATGTATGATACTTGTAGGCCTCGAGACATGATCTCCTTAGTAACCCCTAGACTAAAAGGGTAAAATTTGGCTCCTACATGGGGATATGTGCTCACCTTAGATCATATGAGAAACTCAACATCTCCTGGCATGATCTATACCTACACACACTGAAACAAGACACATTGGGATATTGAAGGGTAGTGCACTCACCCCTTATTCATATGAGAAAATGTGCTAACTATAAAATGTAGAGAAATACTTGAAAAGATTTTTTTTTGACATTTGTAATCTAACATACTAATATGAGTATGCAAAGAATAAGAATGTAACATAATAATATGAAATGATGCAAGAAAATAATATGTAAATCATAAGTTTGTATGCAAATCCAATCAAGATGAAACTATACTACCACAACATGCACGATGCAACATATATACAATGCAATGTAGGATGCAAATGCCTACCCTAACCTATGATAGTCACGCTCTTTCGAGGAAGTAAAGTTTGAGAAGGATAGAATTAACTTGTAACTTCATCCTTTCTCCTTCAAGCATGGCTAGGTTGAATGAATTGAGATCGGATTCACCTACGATATTTTGGGGCCTAATCCATAGGCTATATAACTTCTTATGCATTCATGGTCTCTCCCTTATTTTGTCCCATAGTAGCACTTGGTATCCTTCTTTGAAAACTATGTTTGTCTCTTTGTGTTCAAATATTCCTTTAATTTTATCTTGGATTCATGTCATTTGATCCAATGCATTCCTCCTGGATTCATCCAATTCTACCAATTGATTGATTCTTCCTTGCAGAGACTCCTTATCATCCATGTATTGTTGTGAGAAACTTAGGGTATGGATCTGGAGGTTGATGGGAAATTTAGCTTACAATCCATATACGAGATCAAATGGGGTATTTCCTATGGAAGTCTTTGTTGTAATGTGGTTTTCCCAAAAGACGTACTTGATCTTACTATCCCGGGCCTTCCCATTTTCCTCTACAATCTTCTTAAAAATATTCATCAAGTTTTCATTACTTGATTTTTCTAATCCATTTCCCTAGGGATAGTAGTTGGAAGAGTGAGATAATATGATTCCATATTTGAAGTAGAATTATACCAATGCAAGGGAGCTAAAGGCTTTAACATTGTCAGTAGTAATATTGACAGGGGTACCAAATCTTGTTATGATTCTTTCCTCAAGGAAACTCATGACAACTTCCTTGGTTTCCTTTTTTGTTGGGATGGCCTTCTGTAGTGGTAAAAACCCAATGATATCCATTGATGGAGTTATCCTTGAATTCACCAATGAATTCGATCCCCCATTGTTGAAAAGAAGGTTAAAAAATGATTGGTTTCAAAGGCAGCGCAGGTAGTCGTTGTTTTCTTATGAAGAACTGGCCAGTTTGGAAGGATCTGACATAACGATGGGTATCGGTGAACATTGTGGGCCAATAATATATTTCCCTCATGATATTATGTTTGGTATTACAGGAAATGAAGTGACCACCACAATACCCTGAATGGAGTTCCTTAATCAAATGGTTCACTTCATCTTTATTCACGCATCTAAGGATGTTTCTGTCAAGGTTATTCCAATGCAGAGCATCCTGGGTCAAACAATACTTCATAAAAATTTTGAACATGCACATAATAGATATAGCTAAACAATAATACACACATTTGCAGAGAGAATTTGAGAAAGAAGAAGAAGGAAAGAAAGAATAGAAAAACTATCATTAACCGTGATGAATAATGAATACTTTACACATGATATACTTTGTATAACTCAATGATTGCACACTGGAGGAGAACCAATGCACCATAGTGGTGGTCTAGAGTGATCTGGACACACACCAAAAGTTATGGGAGTGAATTTCCACCTAGTCTAGTCTCTTAGGCAGTTACGGGAGTGAACTGCCACCTAGTTGAGTTAACTAGTCAACTAGTCTTTAGTTAACTGACTGAACAGAGTGTAGTGAGGAGTATATCAAGGAATCAAGGGTAATGTGCCAGTCTAGTGACGATCCCAAGGAAAGTGTGCATTATCATGGTGATGATCCCAATGTTGCATGGTGACAAAACCAATGTAACATCTAGACTCAACTCAAATAGTCAAATTGAAGTGTCAACTAAAAGAGAATATTCTCTCCTAAAATACAAGAGATTGGATAATGACTAACTATGACTAATAAGCAAGAAATAAAACTTAGGAAAAACAAATCCTAGGTGTGTGTGTGAAGTAACTACAACACCCCCCTTGAACATCACTATGGTGAAAATAAAGAATGGATCTCGTCAACAAGGCCATGTTAGGTACCCAAATACAAAATATACACTGAAAATAAAGTGAGGAAAGAGGGAAAACCTCATAGGAAACAACCCCCGCCCCCCCCCCTCAAGGTACAATGTATGTAAAAAGAAGAACTATAGTTTCAAGGGAACTGTGTCCTTCACTCCAAGATGACTTCATAGAGAATGGAACTTCTGCTCAGTGAAGGTCTTGGTGAAGATGTATGTCGTTTGTTCTACTAAAGGATAGAACTATAAGTCAATGATCCCCTCATGTACTAAGTCCTGTATGTAGTGCATGTGGATCTCAATGTGCTTCGTCCGCTGCCTCTGAACTGAATCTCTGGAGAAGTTCAGAGTGCTCTGGTCGTCACACCAGATGACGATCAAACGATGAAACTGAATGCTCAACTCAGTGAGAAACATTTGTAGCCACATAGCCTAAATGGTTATGTTAACTACCCCTTTGTACTCTGCCACAGCTAAAGATAGAGAAATGACATCTTGCTCGACCAATAGATAGGCCCTAAACGAAGGCTGAGTGAGTAACCATATGTGGAATTGCGATCAGTGCTATCACTAGCCCAATTGGAATTAGTAAAACTGATGAGATATAATGTAGAGTCTGTTGCATAATGAATCCCAAAGGTGATGGTGCCCTGTATGCATCAAAGGATATGCTTTGAAGCCTTCCATTGTAGCTCATGCGGCTCTTGCATGAACCTGGAAACTACCCTAATTGCATAGGAGAGGTCTGGTATGGAGTATGTGAGATACAACAAGCTATGCACTAGTTGTCTGTATAGTGTGTTGTCAACCAGTGGAGTCTCCCCTCCATCCTAAAGTTTAACTCCCGATAGGAAAGGATTCGAAGAAGACTTGCAGTCTGTCATGTGAAATCTCTCAAGGAGATCTCGTGCATACTTGGCCTGAGACAGTTTGATGCCTAATGCATCCTGACTAATATCGAGTCCAAGGAAGAAGTGTAGCGAACCCATGTCCATCATCAAAAACCTGTCATGTAGAATCCTCTTGACTGCAACAATCATTGAATTCGAGCAATCGATGATCAAAAAATCATCAACATACAGAGCATGTAGGCATTTAGGTTTGATTTACAATGTACAAAGTTCTGTGACAACAGGTAGGAGTCCATCTTGGCATACCAATCCCTTGGATCCTTCTTGATGCCATAAAGGGACTTCTTCAGTTGACAGACCAAAGATGAGTTCTGCATACATCCCTGGGGCTGCTCCATATAGATATCCTTAGAGAGATCACTATGAAGAAATGCATCCTTAGCATCCATCTGATGGACTTCCCATCCTTTGGTTTCTAAAATGGAAAGTGTCAATCCTATGGAATCCATATTTGCTACTGGAGAGAAGGTCTCATCATAGTCAATACCATGAACCTGTTGAAAGACTTTGGAAACAAGCATGGCTTTGTATTTGCTAATATGTTCATCTGTTGCATTCTTGGTCCTATAGACCCATCTGCATATGACAAGTTTCCTCCCAGAAGGAAGGGGAAATAGATCCCAAGTCTGGTTCTCGAGGACGGAGTTGTACTCCTCCTGCATGGAGGATTCCCAAAAGGGATTCCTAGAAGCCTTGCCATAAGACTATGGATCTGAAGAATGAACCAAGAAAATATGCCTGGAGGGGAATGGTTTAGTGGAAGTGAGTGCAACAAGAGGCTCATCGAAATTAGATCGTGTCCTCCTAGTATTGATTAGATCACCAATGAGATCCCTTGCATCTTGAAGAGTAGTTTGTGTCCACTTGGGCATCTGCTCTGGCTTTACAACTGTATTTGGATGCTCTGAATCTACATCTGACTATACTGACTCTGAATCTAAATCATATGAGTCCTATGAATCATAACTCTCATATGAAGAAGAGTTGGTATGTTCATGTTCATCATCTCGGATAGGTGGAAGAATGAATTAGGTGTTTGCATGCGGCTATTGAGGTGCATGCAAGACACTTTCCTCGAATTGGACACTTCTCTCAATGATGAACCGGTATGAGGAAATATCAATAAGCCTATATCCCTTCACACTGTTGATTTATCCAACAAAAATACACTCAATTCTTTGTGGATCGAGTGCCTTCCTCTTTTCAGAGGGAATCTGAGCCCATGCACGTGAATCGAAAATGCAAAAGTGGGTAACTTCTGGTTTGACGCAACTCCAAGCCTCGTAGGGCGTATTATCCTTGAAATATCTATGAGGAGATCTATTTTGGATGTATGTTGCATAATTAAATGCTTCGGCCCATAGTCTCTATGGTAGCAACTTTGCATGCAGCATGCAAGATGCCATCTCCTTTAGAGATCTGTTTTTCCATTCAACAACTTTTGCTGCGGAGTATAGGGAATTGTATGCTACAGCTAAATCCCTGCCTCACAGCAAAGGTTATGGATCTCATGATTTACATACTCTCCCCCATTATTAGTTTGGAGGACTTTGATCTTCTTTCCAGACTATGTCTCAACCAAGGCTTTGAAATCTTTGAGGTGTTGAAAGACCTCGTATTTTTTCCTAAGAAATTAGATCCATGTAAAACGTGAGAAATCATCAACAAAAATGAGAAAAAACCTCGTTTTATTGATGGATGGATGTGGAAAAGGCCCCATAATGTCACTGTGGATCATATCTAAAGGTGTGGAAGCTCATTGATACTTTCCTTTGTTGAATTTCTCTTGAGGGTGTTTTCTAAGAACACATCCCTCACATACTCCCTTGGAGAAATGGATGTCTGGTAGACCATGAACCAATATTTTCTTTCTTATTTGTTTCATGTATCTAAGATTCAAATTTCCAAACCTTTCATGCCATATCCTACTACTTTCATCAGCATGAGTAAGCAATAAAGAAGAATCTGGTTCAATAAATTCAGAAAATGTATACAATCTAGATTGATGATTTACCTCACCAGTAGCAACCCTGGAGTTGTTTTGCATGTCATAGATGTCCAAGGAATTTGGTTGTGAATATGAATTTCTTTCTGGTGACGGAATTCGTCATATGATACATGGAGAGAAGGTTGATGAAAAGTTTGGGAATGTGCAACACATTCTCGAAGCTTCTGTTGGTGAGTTCAATCCTTCCTTTGTCAGAGACTTCGACATAAGAGTTGTCCCCCATCAGAATAAGAGGACCTTTGCATGCATCTAATGAATAATAGACTGCTTTTGAGGCATCCATGTGATGTGATGCTCCTAAATCTATGATCCAAGCATCGAGACAGGAGTTGATGACAATCAAGGCATGGCTAGAATTTTCTTTCTTGGGATTCAGATCTTTTGGATTCTTCTTCTTGGAACCATCGGGGATGCAATATACAAGGTTGTTTTTCTGAAGTATTTGAGAAATTAGATCTACTTGTTTTTTCATGCATGTGGATTCTGGATGGAATCCTTTGTGACAATATGTTCATTTCTCCCCTTTTCTTCCCTTTCCCCCTTTGGATCCAGAGGCATCAGTGAATGGTTTTTTGTACCCTTCCTTCTTCAGATGTGCATGAGATTTATTTTTATCTTTATCTTTATATTTATGATATTGGTGGCTTTCATATTCCATAGTACGCGCATTCACCTTTGGGCCTTTGATTTTTCCCATGTTGATGAGCTTGGTTTTCTCTTGTGTCATGAATTCGATAAAGTCCTCAAGAGAAGGCATCTTCCAGGTGGCTCCAAAGGTGAATCTGATAGAATGGAATGTGGATACGAATACAGAGAATTCAAGACCAATTTTGGAGAGATTGGAGAGAACCATTTGTTTCTCCTCCGTAGATTTATCAACCCCGCAAGCTTTGAGTTGCGACAGTAAATTCTTGAATTTTGTAAAGAAATCTTGGATATTGTCGAAGATTTTTGGATCCAATGTGAGCAGTTCCACCTCCAATATGTGTCCCCTCATATCATCATGTTTTCCAAATAGCCCTTCCAAGGTGGTCCATGCTTCATTGGGAGTCTTACAAGAATATATGTGAAAAAGGAGATCAGGAGAAATAAGACTACAAATCGTTATGAGTGCTTCATACATCTGATTTAAGTACTTGGATTTTTCTATGGCTGATGTCGGTTCTGTATATGTATTCAAGGTTAACCTGTAAAATCCTATGGTTTGGAGATGAATCATTATTCTCTCCTTCCATGCAAAGTAGTTGTAAGGTGTAAGAATGAATTCTTTTGGGAAATCCATCTTTCTGTTGTCTTCAATCTTTTGTACCTACAAAAACTTTTGGTGTAGGTTTTGCTTAGCAATCTATCAGCTCTGATACCATGTAAATGTGTTGAAACTGCACAAAATAGATCTATATAAACAATAATACACACATTTTTAGAGATAATTTGAGAAAGAATAAAAGAATTCTCATTAACCATGATGAATAATGAATAATTTACACATCATATACTTTGTATAACTCAATGAATGCACATTGGAGGAGAACCAATGTGCCATAGTGGTGGTCTAGAGTGATATGGACACACAACATCATTTATGGGAGTGAACTTCCACCTAGTCTAGTCTCTCAGGAAGTTACGAGAGTGAACTGCCACCTAGTTGAGTTAACTAGTCAAATAGTCTTCAGTTAACTAACTGAACAGAGTGTAGTGAGGAGTAGATCAAGGAATCAAGGGTAATGCACCAGTATGGTGATGATCCCAAGGCAAGTGCACATTAGCATGGTGATGATCCCAATGTTGCATGGTGACAAAACCAATGTAGCATGTAGACTCAACTCAACTAGTCAAACTGAAGTGTCAACTGAAAGAGAATATTCTCCAGGTGGAATATTCTCTCCTAAAATATAGGAGACTGGATAATGACTAATTATGACTAATAAAAAATTAAAAAACCTTAGGAAAAAAAAAACTTAGGTGTGTGTGAAGTAACTCCAACAAATGTTATGGTTATTCCAACCCAAACCATCCTGGGTCAAACAATACTTCATGGCCTTTAGCTTCAAGGATATCTTTTTTTGGTCTACTAAGTGTTCAAGGCATGAAAGGTTCTTTAGGTAGAGGATGATGTTTGCATGCCACTCATCATGTTATAATTCTCTTACTATCACATTGAATTGTTCATTCTCTCCTAAATGTATGGCCTCATTATTTCTCTCAGTCAACATTTGGGCTAGAACTTGCCCTTTGACGATCCTGATGGGTTTTATCTCTAAATATTACTCTTGGATTTTGGACATCCACTTTCCCCTGGTTCCTATGCAATCTTGTTGTGATAGAAAATCCTTCACAACAGGACAAGGCACATAATCTTTGATCTTGTTGTACCCAATATAGCTTCTAAAATGATTAAGGGATTTGACAAGGTCATAATCTTGCTTCTTGATGATGGATTAGTTCAACTCCACATCCCTGGGGGATTTAATAATGAAAGCGATTTTTTTCTCATGGTCATCCTTATTTTTCTGTAACAAGACTCCAATTATAGTGTCTTGAGAAGAAAATGAGAAATGTATGAAGTCACGAGAGTAGTCAGGGCTAACCAAGACAATTTCCTTGGTGATGGTGTCCTTAATGTCTTCAAAGGATATCAATCTATTTCTCTCCCATATTAAGGTGACATGTTTATTAATCAAGGCATTAGTAGGCTTGATCATTTCGACAAAATTTTGGATAAAGCGTTTGATAAAGTTTATTTTTCTGAAAAAAAATTGTAAAGACTTCTTGTTAGTGGGAGGTCATATATTCTTGATTAATTCAAACCTTTTGGGGCCAATAGAAATGTCTTCTTCTGAGACTATGTGTCACAAAAACTTCCCTTTATCTATATTGAATGTGGACTTCTTGGGATTAAGGGAAATACCATACTTTATACATCGCTCAAATATTGTTCTTAGGTGTGAAACATGTGCATTCATTTCCTTGGACACTACTGTCAAATCATCTTGGTATATTTCAATGATATTTTCAATGAGATCTCTAAAGGAAAAATCCATTTCTCTTTGAAAAGTAGAGCCATCATTCATGAGGCCGAAAAGCATCCTTAGGTACATGAAATCTCCCCATGGGGTAGTGAATGTAGTCTTGAGTTGATCCTCCCTTTTAACCAAGACTTGGTTGTAACCAGAGAAACTGGCCAACGTGAACATCATCCCAGTACTAATAACTCTATGTAATGAATTTTCCATGCTTGAGAGAGGGTAGCTATCTTTTAATGAAAGTTGGTTAAGGTTCTTAAATTCAACACATAGTCTAATGTCTCCATTCTTCTTCTGAACCACCACTAGATTTGACATCCATGAAGAATACCTGATAGGGACTATGGTACCAACATCTACCATCTTTTGAGGTTCTTTCTAGATTTGGGGTGCCAACTTTGGATTAATATGTCTCAACATTTTTCTAAATAATTTGGCTCCATCTACCAAAGGAATGAAGTTTTGAATGGAATCACTTCTATATGCTTTCGAGTCATCATAAGTCCAAGTGAAAATGCCCTTAAATTGGTGAATGAGGTCTATTATTCTATTTCTCTCAGCCTTGGTAGTTCCCTTTCCTATTTTTACCATTCTAGGATCAATCTTTGTCCCAATGTTGAATTCCAACACCTTATGAGAATGGTCCTCCACATGTTTTACCCTATAATTTCCATGTCTATCAAACATTTGTTCTAAGGGAATACATCCCTTCCGGAGGGTGTTGTTGGGCAAGTCTATAACTTCTTGATTCATGGAATCGACCAGGAAATCTATTTTGGAGTTACAGAACTCTTTACTTCCCTACATGAATCTAAGGATCTTAGCATTATCATAAAAGACTTGCCAATGTTCTAGGTTGTCAGGGACCGAAGATCTAAAGACTAATTCCATTTTGCATAGGTCTTGGAGAGGACCCTCAGAAGGTTGCAGAGTGGAAGTAGAGACAACCAAGGCGTCAAGAACATGATCTTTTCTTCTATATGAACTGCTTCAATTGAGAATTCATCGAATCTTTTCATAACATATCTCACTAAGTCCCTATACTCTTCAACCTTTCATTTTTCGTGGAAAACTTCAAATTTATCTAAGAAACCACTAGGCCAGAGTCTCCTACTACCCTCAAGTGCCTTATTTTCTTATCAAGGGATAAATTGAGTCCTATAAGCAAGGCTTCATATTCAACAATGTTATTTTTGCAATCATATTCAATTCTATATGAGAAGTAAAAATTCTCATTGGAAAGAGTTGTGAGAACAATTCCTACCCCTGAACTGAAACTTGAGTGACCACCGCCAAATTCTAAGGTCCATATCCCATTAGGAACATGACAAGGTTCTATTTGAAATTTTGGATCGACTGTGAAAAGATTTCCCATTCTATCGTCTAAGCAAAGTATCTCATCCATTGGACCCTTTGGGTGTTCAAATTTGTATCTGATGATGGGTTCTCTATAGAGGGTGACAAAACCACCCTCAAAGTGAGGGATGGTAGCATATGATAGATCCATTTGAATTCTACCCCCCAAGGTTATTTCCCATTCTCTGGATAGTAGTGTCCCCCACGTATCTAGTATGTCAATGACCATAACATTCATCACAACAAAATACAGGGGAAGGAAACTAAGCTAACCTTGAGACATATGATAAGGCCACACATGTCGATATGTGTAGATTATACTCCATAGACACTTCAGTAAGGTCATGAGATATGAAGTCCAAGTTTTTTCATTACCCTTAGAGGCATGATGTGTTTGGAAGCTCCTAATTCAAGCATACAATTATGGAGAGTGAGGTCATTTATGAGGAGAGAAATAAATAAGGGTGCATTCTTTCCACCTTTCCTGTTAATAGTCTCAACATGGAGAACTATAGGGAGGTCATCTTCATCATGGGGTCTTTCCATATTGAATTCCTAATGAGAAGTAGGGTTTTCAATCTTTTCTTCTTCCTTATGATCAAATCGTGATGGAAAATCATCAGGCTGGGGAGTTTCCATAATATCGTCACCCTCCTTAGGGATACAAGGGGTGGGAGTGTTAATTTACTCCTCAGGGGAAATATGTTTCTCCTCCATATCTTCAGTCACAAAAGCCTGGAGATGCATCTCAGTTTTCCTGATATTAGGATATTGGGAATGCCACTTCTTCCTGATGGGGTAGGTTTTTTCACAAGGCACATCCATCCATACAATATTTCCCATGTATGACTGACAGGGGGTATCCTTTTCTTCTAAGGTGTCGAGCTTATTCATGAGAGTGGTGTGGGATATTACCAGGATATCAGCCTCTTGCTGGAGAGATATCACCACTAGATGGTCATCAAGATCGCTAATTTTAATATTGTTCTCTATTTGAGAGGTAAAATCTTGGGATTCCTCAAGAATTTTAGGGGATTTATCATTTAGTAAAAAATGGAAGTGTGCTTCAAAAGAGCGCAGATATTTGTTCAAGGTAGTTTCCTATGTAGGTGCACTTTTGGAATTGAACTCTTTTATCAGGGTATTAAACCTATCATTGAACTCCCTCATAGACTCTTTCTCATATTTTTGTACCTCGTCAAATTGATAAAACACGAAGGCCATATATTTATCATCACCCCACCCTTTTATGAAAGAATTTCCAAGTTCTTCCCAGATCTTAATACTTTACCTGGAAGGTCATTGTACCATGCCCTAGCTTCCCCTATTAGTGAGGATAATAAAAGATTCATAATCACATCTGAGTGTTGGTTTCCCACCTCGTGGAGCTCAAATCCTTCATAGAATCTTGTCAAATGAAATTTACCCTTGACATCATCACTACCATAGAATTTAGGCAGCCATGAGTTAGCCTTCTTATGAATGTTATGGGAACAACCATGGATTTTACTCATGTCCAAAGTCCCAAACACCTTGTTGGGTGCCCATTTTGGAGGATCCATGGGGAAGAAAGGTGTGTACTGACGTCCAGTATGGGTATTCATCAATGGATTCGTTAGATGATCCTTCTTAGATCATTAAAGGAAGGTGAGGGAATCACCCTCGGTGGAGTCACGAGGTAAGATTATAAGATAATGGATTCCGGAGAAGCTTACTAAAATATTTTTCATTGAGGAGAATTACTCGATCCTCCTCAATAGTGGCGCCAAAATGTTATCACAGGATTTGTATTTTTTCAAATCTCAACACAATATCACCAAATCTTGCACAACTATAGGAAATCCTACCACTGGCACCTTAGTAAGAAATCCCCTCATTTTAGTGATGGATGAGGTCCACCACAAGGGAGGATTCCTTGGTGATCTTAAGGGATTAGATTAGCAAGTTTGATAGCCAATCCTACCACCCCCTCTCTTGATCACCTAATTCAACATCTAGGTCAAGGAGAAATAAGAGGTAAAATATGGTTTGAGTACCTGCCCAAAAAAAGAACACTTTATAACATTTATATAATCAATTCCAAGTATAGGTATGGAAGTAATACTCTTTAAGACACTAGACAATAAAAGATACTATGGAAGTCATAAAATTGCATCAATCAACAATAGTACAACAACAATAGATAAATTATAATAGCAACAATAAATACACTTCAAAATTGCAACAATTTACCATGAAAACTTAGCATTTACTCAATAGAACATTGTCTAATCATTAGATGCAATTTCTGGGTATGATAGGCCACTATTAGATCAATGTACACAACAAATTAGTGCATGTTAGTATGACTATAGAAAAAATTTGCAACAAAAACAAGTATAATAGTGAATTAGCTTAAATCAAGGTTAGTAAAGTTAGTAGAAAGCTTGAGGGAATGAAAATTGAGAGTTTGTTGATCACTTTCACCACAAGAGAGATTAAATAATTAGTGTCTTAGGGTTATTGAGTTCATTACAACGACAATACAATATGTTTGGGAATTATATTAGAAAGATCTAAGAGGTAGGGTTTGAAATATAAGGTGTTAGGACATTAGGGCCTTAGATTTCAATCCTTAAAGGGAAGGGTTGCTAGAGTGAAAGCATTTTTGGGCTCTAGCAACCTTTTCTCCCTTCTTAAATTCTTCAAATATGTCACAATCAAGAGTCTAGAATCAAAATCCTAAATTTCTAGCACTGTAGGGATTTAGGATTTTAAACCTAGGTAGGATTTCCTTCACAAATTATGGATGAAATTAACCTTGTGAGAGGAGGAATCACTTATGCTCCTCTCTTAGGGTTTTACCAAGAAAAATATTCAATATGAACAAGTAAAATTTACCATAAACATTCAGTAACATGAAATGAAATTGCAAAAATTTACTTACTTCACCAAGATATGACAAGAGAAAACCCTAATTGAAACAAATTCATCCAAAAAGTAGCAAAGAATGATCCACACTTGTCCTCGAAG
>ML798926.1:0-76180 GCA_009831015.1 Picea engelmannii | reverse complement strand
TATCTCATCCATTGGACCCTTTGGGTGTTCAAATTTGTATCTGATGATGGGTTCTCTATAGAGGGTGACAAAACCACCCTCAAAGTGAGGGATGGTAGCATATGATAGATCCATTTGAATTCTACCCCCCAAGGTTATTTCCCATTCTCTGGATAGTAGTGTCCCCCACGTATCTAGTATGTCAATGACCATAACATTCATCACAACAAAATACAGGGGAAGGAAACTAAGCTAACCTTGAGACATATGATAAGGCCACACATGTCGATATGTGTAGATTATACTCCATAGACACTTCAGTAAGGTCATGAGATATGAAGTCCAAGTTTTTTCATTACCCTTAGAGGCATGATGTGTTTGGAAGCTCCTAATTCAAGCATACAATTATGGAGAGTGAGGTCATTTATGAGGAGAGAAATAAATAAGGGTGCATTCTTTCCACCTTTCCTGTTAATAGTCTCAACATGGAGAACTATAGGGAGGTCATCTTCATCATGGGGTCTTTCCATATTGAATTCCTAATGAGAAGTAGGGTTTTCAATCTTTTCTTCTTCCTTATGATCAAATCGTGATGGAAAATCATCAGGCTGGGGAGTTTCCATAATATCGTCACCCTCCTTAGGGATACAAGGGGTGGGAGTGTTAATTTACTCCTCAGGGGAAATATGTTTCTCCTCCATATCTTCAGTCACAAAAGCCTGGAGATGCATCTCAGTTTTCCTGATATTAGGATATTGGGAATGCCACTTCTTCCTGATGGGGTAGGTTTTTTCACAAGGCACATCCATCCATACAATATTTCCCATGTATGACTGACAGGGGGTATCCTTTTCTTCTAAGGTGTCGAGCTTATTCATGAGAGTGGTGTGGGATATTACCAGGATATCAGCCTCTTGCTGGAGAGATATCACCACTAGATGGTCATCAAGATCGCTAATTTTAATATTGTTCTCTATTTGAGAGGTAAAATCTTGGGATTCCTCAAGAATTTTAGGGGATTTATCATTTAGTAAAAAATGGAAGTGTGCTTCAAAAGAGCGCAGATATTTGTTCAAGGTAGTTTCCTATGTAGGTGCACTTTTGGAATTGAACTCTTTTATCAGGGTATTAAACCTATCATTGAACTCCCTCATAGACTCTTTCTCATATTTTTGTACCTCGTCAAATTGATAAAACACGAAGGCCATATATTTATCATCACCCCACCCTTTTATGAAAGAATTTCCAAGTTCTTCCCAGATCTTAATACTTTACCTGGAAGGTCATTGTACCATGCCCTAGCTTCCCCTATTAGTGAGGATAATAAAAGATTCATAATCACATCTGAGTGTTGGTTTCCCACCTCGTGGAGCTCAAATCCTTCATAGAATCTTGTCAAATGAAATTTACCCTTGACATCATCACTACCATAGAATTTAGGCAGCCATGAGTTAGCCTTCTTATGAATGTTATGGGAACAACCATGGATTTTACTCATGTCCAAAGTCCCAAACACCTTGTTGGGTGCCCATTTTGGAGGATCCATGGGGAAGAAAGGTGTGTACTGACGTCCAGTATGGGTATTCATCAATGGATTCGTTAGATGATCCTTCTTAGATCATTAAAGGAAGGTGAGGGAATCACCCTCGGTGGAGTCACGAGGTAAGATTATAAGATAATGGATTCCGGAGAAGCTTACTAAAATATTTTTCATTGAGGAGAATTACTCGATCCTCCTCAATAGTGGCGCCAAAATGTTATCACAGGATTTGTATTTTTTCAAATCTCAACACAATATCACCAAATCTTGCACAACTATAGGAAATCCTACCACTGGCACCTTAGTAAGAAATCCCCTCATTTTAGTGATGGATGAGGTCCACCACAAGGGAGGATTCCTTGGTGATCTTAAGGGATTAGATTAGCAAGTTTGATAGCCAATCCTACCACCCCCTCTCTTGATCACCTAATTCAACATCTAGGTCAAGGAGAAATAAGAGGTAAAATATGGTTTGAGTACCTGCCCAAAAAAAGAACACTTTATAACATTTATATAATCAATTCCAAGTATAGGTATGGAAGTAATACTCTTTAAGACACTAGACAATAAAAGATACTATGGAAGTCATAAAATTGCATCAATCAACAATAGTACAACAACAATAGATAAATTATAATAGCAACAATAAATACACTTCAAAATTGCAACAATTTACCATGAAAACTTAGCATTTACTCAATAGAACATTGTCTAATCATTAGATGCAATTTCTGGGTATGATAGGCCACTATTAGATCAATGTACACAACAAATTAGTGCATGTTAGTATGACTATAGAAAAAATTTGCAACAAAAACAAGTATAATAGTGAATTAGCTTAAATCAAGGTTAGTAAAGTTAGTAGAAAGCTTGAGGGAATGAAAATTGAGAGTTTGTTGATCACTTTCACCACAAGAGAGATTAAATAATTAGTGTCTTAGGGTTATTGAGTTCATTACAACGACAATACAATATGTTTGGGAATTATATTAGAAAGATCTAAGAGGTAGGGTTTGAAATATAAGGTGTTAGGACATTAGGGCCTTAGATTTCAATCCTTAAAGGGAAGGGTTGCTAGAGTGAAAGCATTTTTGGGCTCTAGCAACCTTTTCTCCCTTCTTAAATTCTTCAAATATGTCACAATCAAGAGTCTAGAATCAAAATCCTAAATTTCTAGCACTGTAGGGATTTAGGATTTTAAACCTAGGTAGGATTTCCTTCACAAATTATGGATGAAATTAACCTTGTGAGAGGAGGAATCACTTATGCTCCTCTCTTAGGGTTTTACCAAGAAAAATATTCAATATGAACAAGTAAAATTTACCATAAACATTCAGTAACATGAAATGAAATTGCAAAAATTTACTTACTTCACCAAGATATGACAAGAGAAAACCCTAATTGAAACAAATTCATCCAAAAAGTAGCAAAGAATGATCCACACTTGTCCTCGAAGCGATATCGCATGAGTAAAAAGAGCCAATGACCCTAATAGGAGGGGAGTTTCATACTTGTCTCTCACTTGTGTGAGAAATTTGTGATGATCAAAATGAGTCTTGGCTAGCCATATTTATATGGAAACCCTAGCCACCAAAAGACTCTTATGAAAATTCACTTCTTTACACAAGAGGGTCGAACCCTTCAAATTGTCTTTTACATTTACAAAATTTAATTTTACATAAAATAAAAACCTAAAGAGGGTGATGTCATGCCCTAGTAGGGTGACACTAGGCTCATGAGAGAGACGTCAAGGATGCAAAGGTGGAACACTGGTCCTCCAAAGGCTATATGTCCCTCTCTCAAGTGTGAAGGCCCATGCTACATGCCTTCTCCATCAATCCATAAAGAAGTCCATCAAAACCCTAGCCCCTATGTGATATCATGGGATAGAAGGGTGACGTCTAGGCCTCCAAAGGACAACGTTAAAGTAGAAAAAAGTGAAGTCTCATCCTGTAGACATGCCAAGATTCCTCCAAAGAAAACGTCCTCCATCGTAAAAGTGAAACACTCATCATCAAATGGTGCCCCAGACATGGGGTCTAGCATCCATCATGTGGGGAAGGTACTGCAAAGAAAAATAAGTATGCCCTCCAAGCACCCACAAGTAATATGAATCATGCCAATTAACCCACATCTAATAATAGAACCACCCAACCATGTGCAATGAACCCTCCTTTTCAAACTAAACAAATCCTCAAATACCTTACAAAAGTTTCCTAATTTAGGTATGGGAGGGGTGTCAAGGTACCCTATTGGGATATCCAATCTTCAAGTCGAGGGTGTTTCCCATGGAAAACCTAACTAAATAACGTAGTGAGGTGAGGTGGATTTTGGGAAAGAATTCTAGGCATGGGGTTCTTGACATACAAGGGTTCTTATTGTCTCATTTATGGGTGCCTTTGTAGAGGGTGTGTCTCCCTTCATCCATGATGCAACATTTTTCCAAGCCCTTTTATTTCCGTTAATGATTCAGGTCCAAAAAATTGAGTACTATGTGCAATGGAAAGTAAAGAGTATTGTAATTCCACTTGAAGCTAGAAACACACAGAGTGCCATATGCAATGGAAAGTGAGGGACACTGCAAAATGCATTTCCTCAACAAGCAGGATATTTATTAATTATGTGATTTCTTTTGTAGCTCCTTCATTTATTGGAGAATCATTTTATTGTTCGTAGGACTTGAAGATGAGCATCTATAATGATAATATTGGATTTTATATTTTTCTTTCTACAATACCTCTGGGCCTTTAGCCCCTTCTTCCCATAAAATGAGGTACAATACCTTCTTGGGTCAATGGACCTGGAAACCCAAAATATGAGGAAACGAAGGGGAGGAAAAATGAAAGGTGGTAAGTATGGACGTGAATGGTACTTTGACCCTTCACTAAACTACCTCATAGAAACCCTTATCCCAAGAGTGACCAACTTGCTAGGACACAATGACAACAACCAAGGTCAAATTAGGAAAAAGGTATAATTTACAAGAAAACATTTCATAATCAAGAAAGGACTCTTTGCAACATGTTCAAATGCTTCAAATATTAAAGTAACACTTACCATGACACCATACTTGTTACCTCATAAAATAAATACCTTTTTCATCTAGTACCAATCCAATGTAATGGACATTTCTCTGTTGTTGGTGATGAGTGGTGATCAATATGAATATGAAGGAACCTACAGGCTCTGCTACTCAATATGACTCTCGGTACTCCATGTCTTCTACTTGTGGGCCTCGAGACATGATCACCTTAGTTACCCATAGAATTAGGGGGTAACAAGTCCTAAAGCAACTTGTTTTTTAATTATATGGAGGACAAATTTCCTAGAATGTAGGAGGTGATTACGTTGATCTAGGAGTTGGTTTCAACAACTTCTCTTACTTCCAATTTAGACTATAGCATAGGTTCAACATTATAAAAGAGTGAAGGTTAAAGTAATGGAAATATGCGTAGGAAAAGAGACATAGGTAGCTAGACATATAAAAATCCCCTTATATCCCTTCACATTTTCCTTTTTGGCGGTATCATAGCCCCTTTAGGTTCTCATGCTCAATCAGTCTTGGTTCTTTTATTAATTGAAAAATAGGAACGTTTATAAGTATTCAAAATCATCATGGCATGCATAACTCATGGTGTGAATAAGGCATAGTAATCAAAATATCTATGTAAGAACATTTAAACATAATTAAATTCAAATCATTCTAGAGGGTCAAAACTGAGAAATTGCATAGAATAATCAATGTGAAAGACAGACTATGTATCATTTATGCCTCTTGACCTATATTTGGTGATTGGAACAACCTTTGAATCTTTAATAATACAAACATATTATGATCTCAATAAACATAAGTTCAATCATCATGACATAGTATAAAAATGATCTACCAATAAAAATACACAAGTTTAAAATGAAGCAATATGCTTATCATCCAACAACAATGTGCATTCAAATTTTTCATGATTTATTTCATTACCTATAAGTAATGAAAAAAAAAAATGAGTTTTAGAGTGAGCTCTACATTATGTCCTTAGCAATATATTGCTCACTATTTTTATTCACTATTATTTGAACACAACCATTGTTGACCAAAAATTATAATGCAGTAAGGTTCTCGACACTGAGCAAATCCAAACACTCTTGGAAGAATTGTTGTTCTTATATTATAAGCTCATTAGGGAATGCTATATCATTAAGAAATTGTAAATGCGGAACACCCTCCATATTGCATGTTGTCCTAACTCATGCAAATGTAAATAGGCTTTGTAAAATCAGTTAGCCAACAAAGGCCTTTTTCTAGATTACAAAAAGATATGGAGATACGGGTTTTCCTACTTGATTCTTCTATTGCTGGAATGAATCTTGGGTGCTAATAAAAAAAATTAAGTAAAATATAGAAAAAAAAGAGATTAATACACAAATGTGTAATCATTGGAAAAAAAAACCAACAAACTCAAAGGCCCTTTAAATTCATAAGAAAAGACATGGTAATATAATCATAGACTTTGACTATATCAAGTTGAATAATAATGTCTTTTTTCTTCTTCCAATCCATTAGAGAATGAATAGTTTCGTGTGCAATTAGAGAATGAATAGTTTCTTGTGAAATTATGATGTCATCGGTAATTTACTTCCCTGCAATAAATTCTCCTTGTTTTTTTTGAGCAAGTGGGGATTTTTTTTTAAATTTTAGAAGTGGTTAGACATCACATTTTTTATAATTAGTATTACATAGAGATATTGAATAGAATTTGTCTATTATTAAGAAGGATCTCTAAGATTTTGAAATAAATGTGAGGAAGTCGCATTAAAATCCTTCATAATATCCCAACTTTGTCTTGTTTCCTCCATTTCATGCAATATGTCCTCTCCCATAGCATATGTAATAAATCCATCCAAAATATATTTGGATTTAGAGGGTTTTAATTTTTCCCAATCACATGTTCTTACCATATGTCATCTTTAGAAATAGATTTATAGATGCTTTGCTTGTATTATGTTTTAATTATATGTTCTTACCAAATGTCATCTTTATAAATAGATTTACCAAATGTCATCTTTATAAATAGATTTATAGATGCTTTGCTTGTATTATGCTTTAATTTGGGATGGAATATGTGAAAAAACCTATTTAATGTAAAGGTCTATTCTCTAAAGACTATATCAATGTCGAGTCTCCTCTTAAGTCTCTAATACCATATGGTTACTACATTTCATGTAATGAATCCTCCCCCATAACATATGAAATAAATCCATTTAAAATTTATTTGGCCTCAAATATTTTCCTTTTGCCTAATCACATTTTTCTTGTCAAATGACTTAGAAATATTTCCTTTTGAATCACATTTTTCTTCCCAAATTTCATCTTTAGAAATAGATTTATAGATGTTTTTCTTGTGTTATGCTATAATTTGTGGTGGAATATGTGAACAAACCTCTTTAATGTAAATATATATTCTTTAAAGACTTTATAGAAATGTTCTAAACGTGGGACGACAATTCTTGTGTAGTCTCTTCTGGATTCTCCAATACCTTTTCTCTATGGTTAGATAATCTAAGAATTTTTTTTTTTTTTAATCTACATGGTTATATGAGGAAGAATTTTGAAATTTTTTCTACTCTCTTGCAACCACTCACTTTCATTTCAAAATATTTTTTCTTGTAACTCTACTACTTAATCTTTTCCAAATTTTTAATTCTAGGAAATTTTGTAATCATTCCATTAACTCTAGTACTTAATATTTTCCAAATTTTTAATCTTATGCAATTTTGAATTGATCCACTAGATAATATATACTATTGAACCGCCCAATAAGAATTATTCAATATTTGGTGATAAAAATTTTATGTGTACAAACATTTTGTCTCTAAAGTAACCCTAGAAGACTAGGGTTTGTTGTTGTGCGTTGATCTACAATTGGTGACACCCTATGGTAGGGAAAGAAAGGGGGGCTAACCCCCCTTCTTACAAATCAATGTTGAAAAATTCATCTATAAGAGGCTCGAGCAATGCCAATGGCACATTGGAGACCTTAAACAACCAATATATTGACCCTTCTTCGGCTTAGGATAACAATGGCGGCGACATCCCTATGGAAAATCCGCCACAATATGCAAAAGGAACTAGTAAATGGAATCCCAAGCAATGCATTCCAAAAGTAGATGAAATGCCAAAGTATGAAATTCACTCTGAGTGCATTGGTAACTATGTTCAATTCATGAAAGACCATGCCATCATTGGGAAATGTTTAGGGATCTGGCCAACATAAAGAGACCTGGGAGCTTGGATCAACACTTGATGGAATCCCATAGGACACATGGATCTCAAGCTCAGCTCGAAAGTATTTTTTATTGCAATCTTTCACAATCATGCAAACAAAGATCGAATCTTTGAGAATAGGTTGTACTTATTCTAATATGTGGGGTTGCACCTCAGGTATTTGACTAAAAACTTCAACCTTGATAAATAATTTTTATCATATTCCATTGTCTAGGTGCACCTGTACTCTCTTGCACATGAATATTGGGATGAAGAAATATTAGCTGAGATCGGGAACAAACTTGGCACTTTTGTTAAAACAGATAAGGACACTAAGAAAGGGAGGTACACCACCTACATCATAATATTAATCTACATGAATGTATTAATGCCCATTCTTGAGTCAATATCCATTAATTATTAGAACATTGAATGGGTTCAGAAATTGGACTATGAATCCATACCCTTCCACTGTTTTCGCTCTCATGAACATGACCATGTTTTTAGGGACTTCTCACTTATCAATCCCCCTAAGCCACAAATCACAAAGGATTCCTTGGATGGGGGTTTTGTTAAGTTTCCTTCGAGGCAAAGAGAAAGAAGAAGACCACCCATTTGGGATCAGAGAAATATCCCCGTCACTAAAAACGACTATGAAATTCTTGGTGACAACTCGGAAGAACAAACCCAACAACCACCTTCAATGAGTCGATCAAATAATAAAATAGCTTAAGGATCACATTTTCCCACGTCTGTTTTAGGGGAGGGGAAGTTACAAACAATAGGGATTGAACCCTCTCTTCCAAGAGATCCATCTCACAAAGCCATGGAAGATGATATTGAAGATGATATGGATACACAACTGGAATATATGTACTTGGAAGGTATTGATATTCAACAAATCATGGAATCCTATCAAAGAAGAGACATACACTCAATCTTAGTTGAACAACGAAAAAATTTGCATCATTCCCTTTCTAAAAGAAAAAAAAACCAGGATCTAGACACCCTACAAGCTCTAGCCAAGTGTTGGGTATTCACACCAACACGTTAAATCATCCAAAGAAAAACCATAAGGATGATTAGTGTAGAGGTAGGAAATCCAATCGATAAATTCTTCAGGAAATCAAGGAGCTCTTAGTTAATTCAAGATCAAATGTGATAATAATGGATTCTTATCATCCATCCATCTCTCAACCCTTTTAAATGAAAATCATATCTTGGAACATCAGGGCCTCAATAGTAAGATAAATTAAAGGCTCTTACGAAACAAGGTGTGTTATGAATCCCCTGACATTTAATGTTGTAGAAAACTAAATGTCAAGGCCAAAATGAAAATGATATATTATGGAAAAATTTGGAGGAATGGGCACTCCCTAGTTGTAGATGCAATTGGATATGCTAAAGGAATTTCCCTCTTTTGGAACCCGAACACCATTATCTTAGAAAACTACTTTTACACAACCCAAAGTCTTTCATCTCATTCCAGGCACATAGGATCTGCTATGACATGAGTGCTTACCAATTTCCATGTACCTCCAGTAGCAACAGAGAAATTTTATTTTCTGTAAATCCTTGGTAAAATTATAGCCATTGTTGGTAGCAATCATTGCATTTTGGGTGGGTATTTCAATCTCATCTTGTCCCTTGGAGAGAAATGAGGATGAATTTGAAGGCTAGATCAAGACTATATCACCTTAAATTATTTTATTCGAGACCAAAAACTAATAGATATTGAAACAACTAATGGATTGCACATCTGGAATAATAAGCGAGAGGGTTCATAGTAGGTGGTCAGTTGCCTAGATCGCTTCTTAGTCTCAGTATCTATGATGCTTACTAATAAAAGAATCATCACCACAATTCTACTCGCTACAGGGTCAGATCATTGGCCCATATGTATCTATCTCAATCTAATGGGATCCCCTATCAAAAAACCCTTAAGATTCAAGAAATTTTGGATCTCTCACACAGATTTTGAAGCCAACATCATATAGTGGTGGAAAGAGATGGAAATTCACAAGGGCACACTCATCTATCACTTTTAGCAAAGACTCAAAACTTTAAAACAACACCTCAGATGTTGGAACTAATATGTCTTTGGAGACATTTTCCAATCCTAGAAGGAGTTATAAGGGAACATGATGAGAATTCAACAATAAATTATCTTCTTGGACTCATAAATCACCTCACACATCAAGATAAGTAATTTCAGACACAATTGGATGAACGATATCAACACAAAGAGACATTGTGGAGACATAAATCTCACATTCAATGGCTAAAAGAGGGTGAGCACAACTCAATTTTTTTCCATTGCTCAATGATACAGAGGTAGCACTCCAATCACATCCTCTAGATCAAAACTCCTCAAGGTAAAATTATATCATCTCACCAGGAGATTGAAAAACAAATAGTCTCTTTTTTCATGAATCTTCTATCTGAACCCCAAATTGATCACTACCTTTCCATTCACTCCATTACCTGGCACATTCCCCACCTTGTTTTTGATGACCACAATGTCATTCTCCTTCATCCCATCATGTTGGAAGAAGTGGAAGAGGTTTTCCTAAGTATTCCTACAAGTAAATCCCTAGGGATTTATGGCTTCACCTCTAAATGTTTTCACCATTTTTGTCCCATTATCAAACATGATGTCTATGTCCTTGTTTTGGAATCTCAAATAATCTCTAGAATCCTTCGTGCCCTCAATGCTAACTTTATCACCTTGATTCCTAAGGAAGGCAAGGCTGAGGAGCCAAATCACTTTCGATCCTGTACAATGTCATTTATAAAATCATCTCCAAAGTCATCTCCTTCTGCCTTAAGCCTCTCCTTCCCTTACTTATCATTCTAGAGCAATTAGGGTATGTAAAGGGTAGGAAAATTATGTATATAATTTCTCTCACCCATAAAGTCACTTAGTCTCTCAATACCACCCTCTGTTTGGGGATGCTTATTAAATCAAACCTATCCAAATCCTTTGATAAACTTAGCTAGCAGTACATTTTCCTGATGCTCCTGGCCTTTGGTTTCCATCAGGATTGGGTCAACTGGGTTCTCTTATTGATTTATTTATCCTTCTTCTCTATATTGATTAATGTCTCCCCCTCCTCAACCTTCAGACCTAATCATGGAATAGGCAAGGGTGATCCTCTCTCCCCCTTAATTTTCATCTTGATTGTAGAGGGCCTTAGTGTTGTTATATTACGTAATTTGGATCATCCTGTATCTCATAGCCAATTTGTGGATGATACCATACTGGTAGGTGCCCCTACTACCAAGGAAGCTCATGATTTTTAAAATATTTTGGACACTTTCATGAATTCATCTAACATGTACATCAATCTTCTCAAATCCCATATGTTTTTCTTTAATAGTCCTCTAGCACTCTAATTCCATATCTCTCGTATCCTTGGATTTTCGAGGAGCTCCCTTTCATAAAAATATTTAGGCATCCCCCTTATTATTATGGAAGCAGGAAATGCTCCTTGGGAGGATCTCCTCACTAACCTTAGAAAGAAACTTGTTGGTTGGACCTTTCAATCCCTCAACTTTGATGGTCTCCTCAAACTTCTCAAGTCTATTGTGCAAGCCATCCCTCTGTATACATTTTCATCCTTAGCTAGCCCCAAGAACATTCTTAAAACCATTCAATATATTCAATGGAAGTTTCTCTGGAAAGGAGCCAAAGAAACCAAAAATGGGCCTTGGTGGCCTGTTCTACCCTTTGTTTGCCTAATGAAAAAGGAGGGCTCCAGCTCATAGACCCTGTAATTATTAATAGTGTGATAGGATCCAAAGTCTGGTGGTGTTGGATGCAAAGGAAGGGTGATCTCTAGAGAAATCTCTAGAAACACAAATCTGCCAACAAGATTTAGCACTCAAACCTCATCATAATGGATGGTAGTTTTTCTGGATCTCACCTTTGTAAGGTTTCCCATCTCAATAAATTCCTCATTCAGGATTACAATTTATGGGAAGTGCATGATGGAAAATTTTCTCTCTTCTGAGAAGACTCTTGGAAGAAACTCCCCCAACTCCAAAAATGCAATACATATCAATCTCTATAATTTCATATTCAAACCAGTCATGTAAGGTTTGTCTCTCACTATTTTCACCAATGATATCCTTCCTCATAATTGAGAACTTGGGCTCTCAATAATGATCATATACCCCTGCAACTCAAACAACAATTCTCTACCCTGGAAAAATCTCTAATAAAGCACAAGATCAAACTCTCAAGCAAGCTAAACAAGCTTTGATGGGGACATAATCGAGGTGAATTATTTAACCTCAATGAATCTTATTCTTTAATAGTTGATCATGCTCGGATCCTGAATAAAGACATTTGGGACAATATATGGTATTCCAAAATTTGGTTGAAAGTAGCCTTCTTCCTCTGGCTCATGGTACATGGGAAAATTTTGACTTGGGATCAACTGAATCATTGGGGATTTGAAGGTCTGGGTTTATGCATCCTATGAAAACAGGCAATAGAAAACAAAGAGCATCTACTAAACTATTTCCCCTTCAACAACAACCTATGGAATCAAGGTGTGTTTCTCTTCAAACAAATCGAAAAACACAAAGAGAACAATCAAAACACTTTAGTTAACTAGCACCCTATTAGATTTCAGAATGACATCCTCAATATAATTTGACAACTCTTCCTAGGATTTTTGCGATGTGGGAAATTTGGAAGGAAAGGAATTGTTGCATCTTCAAGAATGAGGAATAATTTATTTCCAATACATGGGAATGCATCCATAAAAACATCATAGAAACAGTTAAATCAAAATATTGGACTGAGGAAAAATTAAAATGCAACACCAAAGGGAAGGTCATCCCCAGGATTTGGAATCTATATTTAGCTCATATTTCCACTAGTAAAGCTCTACAACGANCCCCCCCCCCCCCCTTTCATTTTATCAAACTCAATTTTTATAGAGTGACCAAGAACAATCCTATAGCTGCTAGGTTCACATGAGTCTTTCATAGCTCCTCAAGTCACATTCTTAGAATATATTTTTGAATCCTAGGCATCGGTTCCAACAATACAGCTGAAATTTGGGTTCTCCTCTTAAGTGTAATCAATTCCAAAAACCAACATTGTTAAAATCTCATTGAGGAATATAATTCTCAACTTATTCTCAACATGTTAATCCACCTTCAAAATGGCTCACCCCCTTGGAAAGTCTCCTAGAAATGGTGCCTAGAAAAAATCCAGGAGAAACTCCAAACTATCATTTGTGATGCCATGTCTATCTTACCCTCTCACATTCACAAAAGTGCTAACAATCTTGTTGAGTATCTAGATAATGAAGGAGTGTCCAATGGCTCTATCAACATAAAATCCAATTGGGATTTCTAGAAAATTCCACCCTTAGGAAAAGATGTTAGAGGCTCAACCAAAATGACCTCCTTTCCATGGATGGGGTGTTTGCGGTGATAGTTGGGGGTTGACGTGTGGGTAGTACGGGAAATTCACGTTCCCACACAAGTCCTCCAATCCACCCATTATCACTAGCACATACCTGAGCACTGGTAGCTTTGTATTGTCCACTCCCTTTGATGATGCAAAATAAACGATGAAAAATGATGGTACTGGGGAAGGTTCAGGTAAAAATGAGGATTTATTTTCCACCCTGCGAAAATAATTCCCCTCATTCTAATTTTATTGTTGAATTTATGAAGGGAAACACACTCCATATCAGGATTGCATAGAGGGGTTTTCATTTGGGTCCTATGTCCATCAATTTGGTGTTGATATATTGTTTTTGGTGGCTTAACAATTAGCTAGCTAGTTTTGTTCACCCTCCTGTCATGGCTTTGTGCTGTAGGAAAAGAGGAAAGGGTCATGCACACTCCATGAAAGCTACCTCGAAGGAAAAATCAGTTGTTGTCAATTATGCCACTATCATAGATTCTCATTCACATGATTTCATGGATGCGATTGAGGAGGATTTGAAGGTAATCAGGATCCATCATGAGGTCCAAGAGGTTGACAAGAAGGTATCCCCTTTTGTTCATGATTTGGGATCTAGTAATGCTAGAGACAAAAAAAAATTTAGAACTGTGGAGTTGTATTGGTATACAAATGTCTTTGTGTCTCAAGTAATACTGGCCAAAGAGCCATAATTCAAAAACCTCATTCTTAACATAGTTACCAACTTAATGAGAACTGTGACCTCAAAACGAGAACTCTGGTGCAAAAAACCCATATTTTTGGATAAAAAACATCAAAATCAACCCCCAAATCAAAAAGTGGTGCTACCGGTAGCACCATTTTTTTAAACAAGGTAAAAATTACAACATTTTTCAAACATGGACTACAAAATTCAAACAGTAGCTCAAAAAAACCTTAAAATCAACACCTAAAAGAAAATGTTTTTAATTTTTTCTTTTCTTTTCAAAATGCTAAATTTTGAGATCATTTGAAATCATATTTTCATCACTTGGTACCATTAAAACCAAAACCTCAAAATCAACCATCAAATTGAAAAGTACTGTTGTCGGTAGCACCCATTCTAAAATTGGGGTATGAAAATGACACATTTTTATAATGTGGTAAGAACTCATCATTATTGTAAACAAAATCATAAAATCAACCCTTAAATGTTTACTTTTAAAATCTTATTATCACGTAAAGCACAAGTTAATACATAATGCCATGAAAATATCATGATATACTTTAAAAATTCAACGTCACTTTTTAATAATTTTTTACTTATAATAATAAAAAAGAAAATACAAGTTACATTGAATGAAATATAAATAATTTCTTAAAAGTATTGTTATATTGACCATATTCAAAACATATGAGCTAAGAAATTTTATTATATTATCCATAATAAAAAACATATCATTCATAAAACATAACAAAATATTCATAACTTCATGTAAGATCATATGTAAGTTCAATGTTCATTTCTAGTTACCATACAAACATCATATGGATAAAAAATGCATAAAATGTTTCATACACTTATTCATATTGACTCATGGTTTCTGAAATACCATGAAAATCTACATTGTCTTCAGATGAATGTTTGGATGAAGATGTAGATGATCCATACTCTTCTCTATTGTCGATGAATGCACCATTTGAGTTTGCATGCATGCTCAACATTTCAGATGTCAAATTATTTTTAGATCTATGACTAGGTTCAACAAACTCCCATCTTGCATTTATTTCTTGTGGCAGAAACCTCTTGATAATATTTGTTGTCTTGAAGCGAAGAGTTCCTCTCTTTGTCAAATTGAAGTCATAAACATGTCAACATCATCTAATTTTAACAGGTCAATGTGACAACGAGTTGTATTTTGACCCTTTATTTTTCTCTTTCTATTGACATGTTTCTCAACCACCATCTATGGCATGTACACACCATTGAATATGTGTGTACTTGTTGCATACCAATGCACTTCAATTGCAATAACATCATCACTTTCTTTCTCTATCTTTATAACCTTTCCTATACAGAATAGATAACCATGTGGATCTTCAGTCACTAAAAGTGAAGTCATGATACCCTCCTTAATATATTGTACTGAACCTCTGTAAAGGTCTTCCATGGATTCACGTTGTGCACGTGACCTTTGCGAACCAATATACATTTCTCTTTCCTCTGCTTGTGTAAACTCAATAGCACCTTGAGATTCTTGTTGAACTTCAACAATGTTTGTTTCTTCAGATTCGTTTGGCATATTTTGTGTCCAATGAAATGGAGTCCTCAACATTGTATCTTCATTTGTTGAGCTTGAAACTATGTCACTTTGACTATTGAAAAAAGATTCCCACCAAACAGAATCAACAACATCAAAGTACTCATATGTATGATGTATCCTTAATGGAATTTTTAATTTCTTCCAAGAATTCATAATAATATGCATCTCTATTATGCCTCTGTGCATTATGGATTGCAGCAACTAATTGTAAAATAATAACTTTGATGCAAAAATTGGACGATCTGGAATGAACTTCAAAAATGATAAACCTGATGAAGTCCCCCATTCTATAGTAGTCGAATACTTCTTTCCCCATATAAGTGTTTTCCCATCAATTTTTTTGAAACAAAATTGATGTTGGAAGCTAATGTTATTAAGCTTCTCAATGCATTTTTCTTCACGATATGATCCCTGAATAAATCTTTGCATGTCAACAATTTCTTCTAATATATGAAAAACAGGCTCTGGAATTTATGCTTTCTTGATACATTCAATCAATGATGCTAGACTTCCAACATTTTTCCTCTTCAATGTTACTGAAAAACGACTGAACATTTGATCAATATGATCATGAGTGTGTCCAACAAGAAGGAAACCAACTTTAACCTTGTGAAAGATTCCCATTTCAACAAGCATGCTTAGATATCCAAACACAATTTGATTTTTATTTTCACGACTAATGTTGTCCAACTGTAGATAGAGAAATTGAGAAAGATTTCCATACCAGTGAGTGAGCACATGATGAATTATGGTGATGGTCAGATTTGCATCATTATGAATATTTGGAGTTGTGAAGTAAAACCTTGAACACATTTTTCCATTGAAAACCATACAACCAACTAACTGAAACTGAATGAAATTCTCTTCATATAAACTTTTTGGTGTACGGACAAAATGTGGTAGAAGTGTTTTCTTCTAGTCCATTCTATCAATTATCATACCTAAATATTTGTTTGGAGTATCATAAAACTTCTTCTGATGTTTGTACAACTTTTTTCTTTCACTTTATTTTTGATTCTGATGTTCTTGAAGTGCTTTGACTATCTGCACATGACATAAAATGAAAATATTGATCATATGTTTTCATAGTTGATAACTATTCAATTTAAAAAAAAAAAAAAATAGTAAATACATACCTCTTTCAACCCCTTCATATTTATCTCTTCTTGATTTAAGAGTAGCACATATACTACAAATCCCCATGTTTGACTTCTTAGGAATACAGACATTGATGAATTTTTTCTTCCATGTTCTTATAAAATATGCATATGTAATAAAATTACCATTTCCTTCAACACCTTCAACATATCCTTTGTACAAGTTGTAGATTTCCCTCCTTGAAAAAATATCTGGAATATGTATTGTGTCTCTATCTAGCATACACTCTCCATGTTTGGAAAAGAAATTATGCATCCATGACAATGTAGTGTTTTTGAATGGCCCACTCTCTCGTCCATGATGTACCTTTGAATAAAATGATGGATATTTTTCCAACCTTTTCTGGGTTCTTGATAGATGAAGACTACCAATTGAATGAATTTTTTTGAAAGCCTTTCTGCAAAGTAGCATATTCCCAATGCGATAATCATATCATGTATTGGTGGATATCATGAACCCCATCAAATATGAATTTTGCATGCTCTTATTCATTGACAAATATGTCTTCCTTTTATTCAAGGCATACATGTAGTCCATGCTTTTCAAACAATTCTTTTGACAACATTCGCTTGAAATCAATTCACTTATGGAAATTGATTTAGTGAGAAATTCTTTCCTAGACCTTGTATAACTAGAATGATTTGGATTGATATAAAAAGGTCTAAGCCTGGTCCTAGACACGATGTTTTTTTGCAATGTCTCCACTATTTCATCATCCTCACTAGAAGGATTTTCCTTATCGCCACAAGGAGTATCAAGCAAAACATCGTCAGAAGACTGAACTAGAGAATGTCGATCACCTTCATTTGTTGCAGTTGAATGATTGATAACATCATCATCAACATAATAATTTGGAGGAAAATCATCATCAACATTGTGTCCACTATTGACATAATCATCTTCATTTCTTTCAAAATCCCCACTTGAGTGAAAATTTTCACCATCTTGCTTAGTGCCTTGAAAACCTTCATCAATATCTTGAAAATCCTCACTTGGAGGAAAAACAACATCAACAATGTTGTTTTTTAATTTATCACTCCAGAAAGAGTGACCACCAATGACGTAATCATATTCACTACTTTGAAAATCCTCACTTGAGAGACATTCTTCATCATCCTCATTACTGGCTTGAAAATCCTCACTTGGAGGAAAATCTTCAGTATCCTCATCGGTACCTTGAAAATCCTCACTTGGAGAGAAATCATCAGCATCAACATTACTTCTTTTAAATTCCTCATTCAAGAAAGACTGTCCAGCATTGCCATAATCATCATCATTACTTTTAAAATCCCCACTTGGGGGAAATTCTTCTTCATCCTCATTCATGCCTTGGAAATCCTCACTTGGAGGAAACTCTTCATCAGTACCTTCAAAATCTTCACTTGGAGGAAATTCATAATCACCAACATTGTTTTCTTTAAATTCCCCACTTGGGAAAAAGTTTCCATCAGTGTCATAATCATCTTCACTGCTTTTAAAATTTCCACTTGAGGGAATTTCTCCATCATTTTCATTGGTTCCTTGGAAATATTCATCGGTACCTTGAAACTTCTCACTTGGAGGAAAATTTTCATCCCAATCATTTAAACGGTGATCGTAGTCTCCACTTTGACCTACATTTTGATTATTTTCATTACTATTAAACTGCTAACTAGATTTATCACCATCATATTCCTCCTCTTCATCATCGGTGCGTTCAAAGTCCTCTGATTTAGGACTTTCATGAGGAACATGTTGAATAAAATTTCTTGAACCATGATCAAAATTATGACTCGCTAAAAAATACAACGTCTCATTTGCATTACAAACATTCCTATGGAATTTCCTAGTCCCAACAGAAGAGGTATGCGAACAATTCGTTGATGTCTCAGAAATAAAATCTTCTTTACCTGACGAAGCCATCCCTTCTATCTGAGAACATAGAATGATACAAATGCTCACCCTCCCTATGACATTATTATAAAATGCATAATGATGTTTTCCCTCTAAATGCCCCCCCCCCAAAAAAAATATATATATATAATTTCCCTCCAAAATCCCTGCCCCCAAAAAATATTCCCCAAAATTTCACCCAAAAATATTCGCTCCAAAATTTCCCCCAATTTTCTTTCGCTTATTTTCCTTTAAAAATTAAAAACAATTTTTACTTTTTTATCTTGTTATTTACATGTTAAATACAATATTTATCATGTTTATTTATTTATCCCACATTTATTAAACATATTGATGATCCATATAATTTTAGGTATATATGTAGACAATATACCTAATTTTAATTTATCCCACATTCGTTATACTAACAATAATTTATATCATTTATGTTACATATACACAATCTTTTTTTATCTTTTTATATTGTGTTATATCTTGTACGAGCATATTTGTTTTAAGATTTGGAGCAAGCTATAAGGCAGAAACATCAAGAAGACATCCGAGGAGAATCTAGCATTTCATAGGTTAGTTATTTTTTAAATTCTTACAATTTACCAAAACAACAACTATAAGATTATCTTTGAATCACATAATATTTTTTCATGCAAAAATTAAAAAACCTTAAATTTGTTTAGATGTTTTCTAATTTTTTCTAAAAATTACCCAAGTTTTTTAAAAAATTGAGACTTTTTTCAAAAAATCTTAACAAAATCCTTAAGATTTTTTGAAAAAAAGAGTCAAATTTAGGTATATATATATATATATATATAGTTTTTTTATTGTTTTTTACTTAAATTGTTTTAGTTTTGGCCCATGGTGGTCATTGGGCAATGTATGTGGCTTAGCCGTGGGGGGATGGGGAAATGCCCGACATCACCCTAGCCCGACCAACCCTATGGCAAAGCCGTGGGCGTGCCCACAACTTGGCCATAGGGATGGCCCCCCATGGCCAAGTCACAGTCCTGGGGACCGTGACTTGGCCAGAGGGCTGCCCCCTCACGACCAAGTCACGATCCACCATCCTAGCATAAGCCCAATAAGTCCATGGGTCAATTGTTTTTTACATATGGGTAATTTTTTTTTTTTTTTTTTAAATTAGTTTTTATATTCAATGTTGTATTTTTTAGTTTATTATAATGTGAAAGGCCTATTTTTTTTTTTATCTTAATATTGGAAAATGGCAGGAAAGAGATTATACATGAATATATCTGGATCACGATCTACAATAATGGCATTCAAAAATGAAACTGGAACCCCCATGAATGTTAGGCAACAAAATGATAGCTTAACACCTAAGCTGTCAAAGGAAATGAAGAATGTTAGAGAGTGGAAATCTATGGAAGGTGAAAACAAACAAGAATATTCTTGGTTTGTTAAATACAAGCAAGGAAACAATGGAGATCATATATATTTGTATTGTGCCAAATTAGAACATGTGCAAGGAAATTATCAGGCACTCGGCTTGTTACAAGATATATGTTTGGTGTCAGCCACATATATTGTTTATGCACTTGTCAAACAAGGGAGAACTTATATCAAATTTAGATATTGTTTCAAATTGAGCAATTATAACAAGAATGAATGTTTTCAGAATTATGTGCATCCGTTGTTGATGACATCGAGAAAGGAAATGTAAGTTTTTTATTTATATTTTTGTGTTATTTATTATTTTTAGTATCATGGTAATGTTTTAATTTTATTTAACATGAAAATGTTATATTTTATTTTTACTGGATTTTGTTGAACAACTTTCACATATGTTAGTGGGGATTTACTCTATAGAGAATGATATCATGGATGTCATCAACATTTTTTATATTGAAAAGACACAAGAAGGAAGGAAAAAGAAACAAAAGGTAATGGAGGTTGAACCTGGAAGAGTAGATAAAGAAGAAGATGAAAGAAGAAAGCGAAATCCTCATTCTAGAAATCCTAAAAGGGTTACATTTGAAAATAAGGAAAATCCAAATGAATATTTTGTTGAGATTGGTCCCAATAAGGTTATCACTCCTCACAAAAAGAAGAAACAAGATAAACGCAAAAGAGCGATGGTTGATGATGAGTTTATTCCTATTGATTATGAAGAAATCAATGATTTATATTAAACACATTTAAATCATAAGAGGAAAAAAACAAATGTTGATAATGTTCAAGAATCCATCGTTAGCTCAGAGTATTATAGTGAAAGTCCTAAAGGTAGCAGAGAAATAATAACACTAGGTGCTGATCTAGGGGATGGTATTATGAAAACAACACAAAATGTCATTCGAAATAGAATTAAGACAACAATCTTAATTGATGATGGCCACACATTTCAGTTGAATGTGAAACAACTTTATAAACCCATAGAAGGGCAGGAAAAATATCAAATTTGAAAACCGCATCACTTGCATATTCATAATTTGAAATCATTGATTAGGTACAATCCATATGCACATGTGGTTGACTACCTAGTTCTTGTGACCCAAGGTAAATTCTTACGAGGGAAGAATTTGATAGATAAAAATGTTTTGACTTCAAATATTATGTGATTGGAGGAAATCATTCTGCAGAGGCTAGAAGAGATTTGATGTAAGAATATCCCAATAATCCTCTTTTTGAGATAGTAAAATGCATAAGTTGTGTTGGTTTAGTAGATTCAGAAGCAAAGTTGCTCACATGGGATCATAACACAGACAATGAGTACAGAATGTCTATGACCTTCATTCAAAGGGTGAGATTTATCCATAATGAATTTTCTGAAATATGTCGTGGGGAGAGATCAAATGTTGATGTTAAGTTTTAGAAGCAATGTTGTATGGAAGTAGGGTTCCCACTTGATGATGAAAATACAAAAGAAAAAAATCGCAAAGGAAGTGATATATTTAGAGCTGTGGATAACTATTTTCAATTGGGATTTAGAATTGGATAGGCATGGGATTTGATAGATGAGATCTTCACCTTATGGGAAAATATTAGTATAAAAAATCAGAGAGCTAAGAAGGCTAAACCATTGATATGTGGCATAATTAAGATAGGTCCTGACATAAAAAATCTTCATGATGATATGACTATAACACCTCATAGATCGATACAAGGAGTGAAAGATGATAAACTTATCGTAACTATATTATCACGTGTTAGGTTGAGAGAATTGTCAATGGAAGAAATGTGTTATGAATTTAAAAAGTAAGTCTGTTAAGTTATGTTTATTTATGTTAGGACAAGAAACTTAATTTTTTCAGTTTAAGATCATTTTTGCTTTATTTAGTCACAAGGTGTATATGAAAATAAAAGAGGAAATGGTCAAGATGTTGAATTAAGAAAGTTGGGATGATGTTAAACTCAACTATCTAGATTCAATCTCTTCAACAGTATTGAAACAAAAAAAAATTTGCATTAAAAAATGTATGTTGATTTATTAGATTCATATTATTTGTTTGTAAGTTAATTTGTTTATATTTTAATAGTTATAGATATATAACTATATGTTTTTTTTTTTTATTAAAGATGCCAATGAAGAATGCAGATGGAGTACCTGGAATTTTCAAAAGTTTTATTCAAAAAGCCAAGTTTGAAAGAGAAAGAAGGAGACGTGTTCAAAATGTTCAACTTGATGACACCCTTGATCACTACAATTAGAATGGGCTCGACACTATTCAATATAAAGTGATATTAAGTGATTGTAAAAAACATGAAAATATTGTTCCTAAAAACGAATACTCCCTAGTTATTGTGGATATCCCTCATGGTTATAATATCCAAAACATTGGATATGATACTAAGCCTTATACTTACCAAGCTTTCAATAATGTGGTTATGGGATTTACAGAAGTTACAAAATCACCATTTTGGAGATTTCTAGTATTTCATTCAAACACACAACAAGGATTAGTACAATCAAGCTTCAAGGGGAAAGAAAAGACAAGGATGCAATGTATTTGGTAAAATATTGAAAGTGTATGTTTAGCAATTAAGATTAGAAAACAATTTTATTAATTCACAAGTTAATTGAATTTTCACTTATTTATGTTACAGGCGCAAGCCTAATATTTGGAGCTCCAAGAAAGAATCATTTAAACGTGATTTTGAGAGTATATATCTTGCAACCTGGACAAAAGATGATTCTTATAATTCTATTCTTGCCAATGCAAATGATGGAGAGACTCCTAGTAGTATATTGGTATACAATGTTGAGGTTAGAAAGCTAACATATGAGGAAAAAGATTTGAAATGAGAGATGGATAACATTTATCAAAAACCACAAGCATTAATTAATTATCTTATAGATAAATTTTCAAATGAAGGAGATTGGGTTTTGGATTTGTTCTCAGGTTCATGTAAGAATTATGATCTAATATTTATGAAATCATACTTCAATCTTATATTATTTTTAATTTATGTCTTTTTACAGTATCTAACTTCATTATTTATTTTTTATTTGGTGATTAGGTACAACATTAGCATGTTGACTACAGAAATGAAGGAATTGCATAGCTATTGAAAGTGACCCAATGCAGTGCAGTTTTATTCAACAAAGAATTAATGTTATTCCAACTCTTCCAGATGAAATGCAAGAAGTTGGCTTGAGGAAAGGAGATTTTAGTGAATCAAAGGTGGAAAAATTGTTAAAGGAACCTCAAGTACCATTAGGAGGAATGATTGGAAAGAATCACTTTGGAGAACTTGCAGATATCAAAGAACTAATGGAAGAACAAAATGACGCAATGGAAGCACAAAATGACATCGAAGAAGATGATAACGTGTCTATTGAGAATGATGAATTTGGGATATATGGTGTTAACAACCATTCTTCTCTTGGGCACAAGAGTATCCAGCTCTGCAGGTTTCACGAGAAGCACCCAAGCGCAACACAAAAAAATCTCATTTCAGGCTACAAATCAAGCGAGCAGGCGAAGTTATGTCGTCAGCGGCCGAGATCCATCAATAGAGCAGATCGACGGTCATCGGGTTTTCGGGGCTACCAAGTTGCCCGAGATTTAGTGCAAGAGATAGCACCCATATTTCAATACAAATCTAGGTCGTCCGATCCAGTTGGGACAGGTGGCAGCCAGTCGACATTTCAGGGATCGACGTTTCGGGAGACAAGGGAACTCCCATTCACTGCAGCTGAAATTGTCGATTGGTGAAATGCCGAAGGCACCTTTGGAGCTGAGCCCACGGTCATAGAGCCCAATCATAAAGCAATAGGCCTGGTAAAAAGGTGCTAGCGCGCACCATGTGATGAGACGGGTCCAAAAACGCCAACGTCATTTCAGCCGTCCGATCCAGGGACGTGCGGCGCAAGATCTAATCACATCGGCATGTCGACATTCAAGAGCTATAAGGCTAGGGGCTTCATATCTCGAAACCCTGAACCCCGAAGCGCCGAAAGCACCTTTGAGGATAAGCGTAGGGTCACGGCCCGTGGTCACTTGAGGGAGTATAAAAGGCTGTAAAAAGGGGGCAAAAAGTGTCGAGTTGAGTTTCAGAAGGGGGGCACCGTGTTCTCCAGATGCTGGTTCGACTTGATCTCAATCTTGATACCTGCTTGGAATGAATGAATAAGAGAGGGGGTGGTTGAAACCTCGCATCACTCATTAATTGCAAGGTATGGAGGTCCCGGCAGGAAGTCCGCCCGAGGTGGTCCTCTATACTGGTTTTTCCCATAGAAGCCATGTCGAGTCCTCGAATCCCTAGGGAAGTCTGTGCACGCTAATTCAGCATTTAAGGGCTCAGCTACCCCCTGGCATGAGCCATGCAGAATTAAGGTGGCATATGACAAAGGAGTGTAGGCCAGATTTGATTGAAGAGATGCCTCATCCCGAAAGTCTAGGAGGCCTCTGTTGGGCAAATGTTTAGGAGTATATATACTTAGTTTTGATATTTTTCAAAGGATCGATGGAGGAGAAAGGCTCCCGATTGTAAAGTTTTGATGAAGCGTTGGTCGCTTTGGTTATGTATTGGCATTTGAGAATTCTTAATTTATGGATGTCAGCCTCTTTCCATCTCTTTGTTTACACTGCGTTAGAACAGCTCGAAATTGGAGGATCCAGTCGAGTTGCGCTATTATAGGATGATGTAGGTTGGATCACTGTAATAGTCACAGGGTTTCTAATCAGTTCTTGTGCTTTCTCAATGCTGAATGGCTCGGAATTGGAGGATCCAGTCGAGCCACCTTTCAGCTTCTTGAAACTCGGGGTCAAGAGGATATTGTCTTCTGATTTTTTCCTCCTCAAGTTGTTGAAGGCCTGATGCCCGAGGCAATCTTGCTCACCCTTCTTGCAAGTCTTCCATCTACCACCCTTTAATCAACTTCCTGATGGAAGTTGGATCAAGACCTCCCTTGTTTTCTACATACCAGAATCGTCCATCCTAAGTCAAAGCTACTTTCCTGGGTCTCTTTCCATTCGACCACCCCCTTTTAATTAAATCGTGACATAAAACTGATGGGTGTCGGGCTCTGCTCCTGCTGTAATCCAGGAGTGACTTCTGACGCTAACCTTTCTGGAGCCGTTGCCGGGGATGAAGTTGAAGATTTTCTTTGGGTAGAATGATATTGAGCCTCTGATTTTGAAGGTGCATCAGACATTAGAGCCCTTCAAGATTGCTACTATGCACCTGGTGACTCCACTGTGGCGACTCCAAGGTTTCCACATCACTATTTCAGTTGTGGCTACTGTTAGCACACCTGAAAGCTGACCCTAAGGAGATTTCTCGAGAAGGTTTCAGCAGCTGCTTTCTCAGCCTGAGAAGCTTCCTGGGGTAACAACAACGTTAGGATCTGGCCTTTGATGGTGAACAAGGACCAGACACATTCGAAGCCACGCATCTTTCACCTGGCAACTCCATGATTCAAGGATCGATTGGCGATTCCACTGGTTTGATATGGAGAAAATCCTTGCTCGCAAGTTTGCTCCTTTTAATTTTTCTTCTATTCCTTGAGACCGTTCCCTTTTTACAAGATGGGGAAGTGCACGAAGAAGACGAGGAAGAACCAGAAGAGCAGCTAAGCGCACATTTATTTTCCTATCTAGAGCCAGTCAACGAGCAGCCACCGCCCGAGATCAGTGAGCCTACGACAGTTGTCCACTCACCTGTGCTTGTCAGAGATATTCAGCCACATGGGAACAACTGTGTAGCAGAGGAGGCTGCCTGTCGCCAATTTTCCGAAATTCGCCACTCATTCTATGACCCTGTCAGTGAATACATGGAGTGGCATGTCCTTTATGCCTTGGAGCCACCCTATTTCATATCAACTTCAGCCTGTGAGGAGAAGTTGAAGACTGTAGTCGTTATGCTGTCACAGTTACACCATATGTTGGTGATCATCGACAGAAGGAAGGAGCTTCTATCCAGGAAGCTGCTTGAATGGCTATGGTGGAAGTCTGCTTTCACCTAGCCCCATGCAAAGTATTTTATTAGCATTAGGACTGTATATAAATAAGCTCCTTTGAGCATGTATCTTTGTTTCCTTTGCTTTACTTTTCGGCCTATATTTTCAGAAGCGGGATGTTTTGAGCTTGACTCCATAACCCAATAGCAAGGCACTAAAGTTGTAGAATGAGTTCTTAGAGCATCACAGGGATGAATCTATCCCCCATGGAGCCTAATGTTAACAACCATTCTTGTCTTGGGCACAAGAGTATCCGGCTCTGCAGGTTGCACGAGAAGCGCCCAAGCGTAACACGAAAAAATCTCATTTCAGGATACAAATCAAGCGAGCAGGCGAAGTTATGTCGTCAGCGGCCGAGATCCATCAATAGAGAAAATCGACGGTCATCGGGTTTTCAGGGCTTCCAAGTTGCCTGAGATTTAGCGCAAGAGATAGAACCCATATTTCAAGACAAATCTGGGTCGTCCGATCCAGTTGGGACAGGTGGCAGCCAGTCGGCATTTCGGGGATCAACGTTTCGGGAGACAAGGGACCTCCCATTCACTGCAGCTAAAATTGTCGATCGACAAAATGCCGAAGGCACCTTTGGAGTTGAGCCCACAGTCATAGCGCCCAGTCACAAAGGAACAGGCCAAGTAAAAAGGTGCTAGCGCACACCATGTGATGAGATGGGTCCAAAAACGTCGACGTCATTTCAGCCGTCCGATCCAGGGATGTGCGGTACAAGATCTAATCACATCGGCATGTCGGCATTCGAGAGTTCTAAGGGTAAGGGCTTCATATCTCAAAGCCCCAAACCCCGAAGCGCTGAAAGAACCTTTGAGGATAAGCGTAGGGTCACGGCCCGTGGTCACTTGAGGGAGTAGAAAAGGTTGTACAAAGGGGGCCAAAAGTGTCGAGTTGAGTTTCAGAAGGGGGGCATTGTGTTCTCCAGATGTTGGTTCGACTTGATCTCAATCCTGATACCTGCTTGGAATGAATGAAGAAGAGAGGGGTTGGTTGAAACCTCGCCTCACTCATTAATTGCAAGGTATGGAGGTCCTGGCAGGAAGTTTGCCCGAGGTGGTCCTCTGTATTGGTTTTTCCCACAGAATCCATGCCGAGTCCTCGACTCCCCAGGGAATTCTGTGCACGCTAATTCAGCATTTAAGGGCTCAGCTAACCCCTGGCGTGAGCCATGCAAAATTAAGGTGGCTTATGACAGAGGAGTGCAGGCCAGATTTGATTGAAGAGACGCCTCATCCTGAAAGTCTAGGAGGCCTCTGTTGGGCAAATATTTAGGAGTATATATACTTAGTTTTGATATTTTTCAAAGGATCGATGGAGGAGAAAGGCTCCTGATTGTAAAGTTTTGATGAAGCGCTAGTCGCTCTGGTTATGTATTGGAATTTGAGACTTCTTACTTTATGGATGTCAGCCTCTTTCCATCTCTTTGTTTACACTGCATTAGAACAGCTTAGAATTGGAGGATCCAGTCGAGTTGTGTTATTATAGGATGATGTAGGTTGGATCACTGTAATAGCCGCAGGGTTTCTAATCAGTTCTTATGCTTTATCAATGCTGAATGGCTCGGAATTGGAGGATCCAGTCGAGCCACCTTTCAATTTCTTGAAACTCGAGGTCAAGAGGATCTTGTCTTCTGAGTTTTTCCTCCTCAAGCTGCCAAAGGCCTGATGCCTGAGGTAGTCTTGCTCACCCTTCTTGCAAGTCTTCCATCTACCACCCTTTAATCAACTTACTGACGGAAGTTGGATCAAGACCTCCCTTGTTTTCTACATACCAGACCCGGCCATCCTGAGTCAAAGCTGCTTTCCTGGGTCTCTTTCCATTCGACCACCCCCTTTTAATTAAATCATGACATAAAACTGATGGGCGTCGGGCTCTGCTCCTGCTGCAATCCAAGAGTGAATTTTGACGCTAACATATGGTATTGTTGATTAGTTTAAAGATGCCTTTGAAGACAATGCTAAATTTTGCAAATTTTTGATGAGTTATAACTGTAATGATTTGACTTTCATATTTTAAAATAAGAATAAAGATGTATCTATTGTTGTTTCGTGATGAATATTTTTATTGTTTTTTTTTCTTTTTATTTGTGTGTGAATCACTATACATTGGAAAATTTTATTGAATATTGTCATTTTTTTACTTCAAATGTATAAAAATATGAAAGAAAATGATAATTTTTTATAAAATTTAGACTTTTTTTATTCAATTATGTCCATAAAAATGCTTTATTTGACATGTTATTTTAAGGAATATGTATCAAAATGCATAGGTTTTTTATTATATATGGCTATAAAATGTGTATTTGTTTGCTAAATATTAAAAAATAGTGTTATTTAACTACAATTATTTATTTATTTATTGAAGTTAAGGTAAACAATGTGTTAAAAATGATGTTTTTCACTATATTTAAAAAGAATGGAACAATAAATTAATTAAGTAAACAAAATTGTATGAAAAATTGTAACTTCAAAAAATTAAATGGTAAAAAAAAATTTTAAGATTGAAAGAAGCATGAAAAAAGACTAAAAGCATCGTTGAATAATATATATATATATATATATATATATATATATATATATATATATATATATATATATATATATATATATATATATATATATATATATATATATATATATATATATATATAATTGAAATTAGATGAAAAATAAGCATTTAAAAGAATAATGTGGAAACATTGTGGATCGAAAAATTTAAAATATTGAAAACCACCTAAAAACGGAGGGGGGTTCTACCGGTAGCACCATTTTTAAAAATGGGGTAAAAAATTGGAGCCCCCCAAAAACGAGAACTCTGTAGAGTTCTCGTTAAGTTGGTAACTATGTTTCTTAGAATGGATTCTTTGGAAAGGAAGAACAAACTTCTGCTTACTATGGTTTCTTGGCTGGTCAAAAAAAAAGGAGGAAACTTTCAGGTGATCTTGGACTACCCCGCCTCCACTTCTCAGATGCCTCCTCCAAGGTCTCGCGATGATGAATTTTTACAGTCTGACCCCTCAGCACCACCAACAAGATGATGATGACCACATTTTCTACTACTTTTAGCTCTTTGTTTGAAAGTTGTTTCTCTATTTTTCACTACACTGGTTTAGCTATTCAAACTTATGATAATCAGGGGGACTTTTCCAATATGATTTTTTATTACAACTTAATATGCTATATTGGTTTCCCTCCGGGAAGGTTGACACGTTCTCTAGTAAGTCAATTTTGGATAATTACTTTCACATGCCATCCCCATTGACCATGATTTACTATACATTTTGTTATTAATAAAAAAACAAAAACTTAGGTCAACAAGTTCAAATCCATAGAAGTGTAGAGTATTTATCCCTCCGTAGACTTTAGTAGTCAAATCCTTATGTGGAGGGGGTCTCTTATCTCACAAACAAGGGGGTTTTATACACCAATTCGATGTCTGGCTTGGTGTATATATATATATATATATATATATATATATATGAACCACAATCATATCTTCATCCAAATCTCTTTTTTTTTTAAATAGTACAAAACTTTTTTTTTCTAAATTTTATCTTCACTCAAATCTCTTTTTTTTTAATAATACTAAAAAAATTGTTTTTCTAAGTTTTAAGTTTTTTTTTTTTCTAAATTTTAAATTCTGACTTAAGATATTTACATTTTTGCTAAATATCATACACATTAGAACCAAGAACATTACAATAAGAGTTCCACCATCTTTGAATATTTTGTTTAAAGTTTACATGAGTACTGCACATCAACTCAAACCTAAAAGAAATATCTCAAGGAGTGTGAATCCTATGAATGTGAAGTAAAATGAACCAATGGTTTGACCCATGACCTTCTCAAGTAAAGCTTTTCCTAACATATTAAGATTGGCAAGGAATTGATTTATAAGTTAGAATTCTATTATTCCAAGTGAACACACTAACATTTTGGGCTGGGATCAAGTAAAGCTTTTCCTAACCTATTAAGATTGGCACGGAATTGATTTATAAGTTAGAATTCTATTACTCCAAGCTCCAAGTGAACACACTAGCATTTTGCGCTGGGAGGTTGACTAGATTCTAAGTAGTCTATATGTTCATGTGTCCAACTACCTTCGATTATCTAATACATATTTAAAATTTGTATATTTTATAATTCCATAAAATGCTAATTCCTCCAAAGAAGCCTTTCTAATTGTTAGCAATTATGTCACCACCTTTTAAAACCCACCGACCAAAGGATGACATATTATCAATATTAAATTTAATTTCTGAAGGCAAAACAATGTCTTGGTTTTTTTCGACTTCCATTTTATCTCTTCATTTACATTTACTTGTGACATCCAACTCTCTTATATTCTAACAAATAAAGAAACATGTTTATTATTGGATGTAAAATATGTCTCCATAACATATTTTGTCATGACTTTAGAGTTCATGCCCTTTTTTACAAATTATCTAACAACGAGATAAATATTATGAAATATAGTATTTTTATTAAAATTATTAAAGATGACATGGATTATGTATTTTTTAAATTTTTCAATAAGTATAAAAATGATAATATAATTCTTTTTATTTGGTTAAGAGTTTGTTTTCTTCAAAAGGAAATAGGTTAATGACTCCATATTCAAGGCATCTTGTAAGAGTGGAAAGAGTGAAATTCTACTCCCTTATGAACCAATCATTTTAGGTGGTGCTATTTTCCTTAAATAATAATGATGAGTCAACTCATTTTTTTTTATAGCCAAGATAGGGAAATACTATATTAAAAAGATGGTGTACCAAAGGTGACAACACATTTACTAAAGGATTGTTCCAAAAAGACCGTTCTAAAAACTCTAAGATAAAATGAATAGTTCTCAACTACAAAACTAGAGAGTTTGCTATAATTTGTAATTATTGCATTCCATGTTTGCTTGCAGGTAGCCTTCTTTATAATGACACCTAAAAGTCTAATAACTTGAAAAAAAATAACAACTAACAAAACACATGTTTGTTATTTACCTCTTCCTAACCAACATCTTATGTGAGTTAGTTTTTTGTTTGATGTCCATTGGTTCCTTTAGTTGATCTCTTCCTTGAACTCTACTTGTGTAGAGTTGAAAGATACCCTCGTCTTTGAAATTGAAGAGAGAGAGTCCTTGTGAAGGTTGAGTGCCAAGTTCCTTAACATGTTGCATTTTTCTTCCAAAATGTCTATCTTCTATCTTTATTGAACCAATCAATTCATAATGGTTGCATTCTAAGAAATGCAATGATGCTTCTTATTATGCACTTTGGATTTCACTGAGAGTAGAGAGATTTTATTTCATTGAATGTATTTCTTGTGTCTTCTCAAGGTTCTTCTAAATTCCAAAATATCTATGTTATTCATAATTGTTAGTTCCAAATCACAATTCATCACAAACTGGACAAAAATGAGAAAGTTGAGCCCAAAGAAAGTATCTTGACCCAATAGAAAACAAATAGAATTTATAGGTACCCTACGCGTCCTCTAAGGATTAAACCTTACGTTGAATCCTTTAACCCAAAAACCCCCCTAGAATGACCAACAAATAAAATGCCAGGGGATAAACACATAGAGAAAACCCACCTAGCAAATACATTGTTGGAAACAAGCATACCAATGGACAAACAACACCTTCCCCTAATCTAAATACAAAATATTGAAACTAAGACTCTGATACTAGGACCAAGATGTAGAAACCAAAATACACAAACCAAACCAAAATCCTTGAATCACCTCTCAAACCTAGAGTAATAGAATCAAAATTCCAAATAGGTGACTGCATGATTGAGAAAAGTCTTACTTGGAGGTCGAAGGTCGATATGGTTACCAAAGCACATGTGCAAATGACTCCCAAACCTAGTTGCTCCATTATCCCACAATACCAACATAAATCCTTGAGGCCACATTCAATAGGAAGAGCTCATATGCTAGAGTGACAAGGAATTTTCCTTGTGAGTCCCATACCAACATGAAGTGTTTAATATGCTCGGAGAGGATTCATGTGAGAGTAAATGCATGTTTGATGTGTTTTCCCTTGCCTTAATAACATTAGGGGATAAAACAAAATGACTTCACCTCACTTTTCTCTAATTCCCCAATAATTAGAGTGGTGGATTTATTTGTCCATTGATCAACTTTCGAGTTGTGGACATGCTTCACATGATAGAATGAAATTTTGAGGTGGGTGCTTGCCTCCTTTTTGGCTCATGTAATGGTCACTACAAGCCTACTATCCAACATAGTTATTTTCCATAGCATTTCTTTAATAACCACATTAAAATCCCCAATGATTGTCAAGGATCTAGCATTAACTTCTTTAGCCAAGATAAGGCTGCATAAAAACACATAAGCTTCTACTTGATTGTTTGAAGCTTGTCTAAGACCCCAGACATAGGTTATTTCTATTCTTCCTTCGAGATCGTAGAGAATCCCCCCATACCTGCCAACCATTATAAGTCAACCCACATTTACATATAACAATCAGTAATAATTATCCTCACCATAACAACTAAATTATAATAAATTTTACCACTTAAAATATATATATATGAGAAAATCCTCTCTTTCCCAATATAGTTAGTATTACATCAAATCCAAATCAATCTCTTTACTTACTAGTCTTTGCTTTCCTCCCAATAGTATTACATCACATCCAAATCAATCTCTTTACTTACCAGTGTTTGCTTTCCTATGCCTTCCCAAAACTTCGAAGCATTCTCAACATTGACTCGAAATCAATCTCTTTACTTTTGCTTTCCTATGCCTTCCCAAAACTTCGAAGCATTCTCAACATCTCTCGAATGCAAATAATATACTTTATTATAACATTGAATTGTGTTTCAAGGTACATTAATCACTTTGTCCAACCATTCCTTCTACTAGGGATAATACATTTTAATAATGTATCGTAATCATGTAGTATATTTAAAAGGAGTTTTATTTTATATTAAAAATATTTTAAATGGACATTCCAAAATATAGACAAGTCTAGTATCGATGAATGAATATTGTTTTGTAAAGAAGTTGTTTTCTTTCCATTTCACTTATATTATAAATTAACTCGAAGAAAGTCAATACATACATTGGGATGATGTATATACAAATAAAATTTATTTATTTATTTAAGTTCCTGTGTGTTGTAGACGGGACTAGTTAACTACCTTAGGAAACACACACCAATACCATACCAGGTAAATACGAAAACCATGTGCCAAACAAAGTAGTTTGGTAAATACATTCATTATTTTATGCGACAACCTATTTCATTTGTCAACGTAACCATATAATTGCTTTGTAGGCATTGCCAACTTTCCCATTTTCTAAATCAAATAATTTAAATTTAAATTGTTTTAATGTGTAGTAAATCATGTATTACAAAGGATTGTCGATTTCCATTTTCTAAATCAAATAATTTAAATTTAAATTATTTTAATTTGTAAATCATGTATTCATTTTTTTTTGTTTTGGTATTTTTTTTTTGTCATGCCTTATTCATAGAATATAAACATGACATTATGGAAATAGATTGTAAAGTGTTAGAGATAATGTTTACAGTTGTTGTAACTGTGAGTTTTTAGGTTAACTATGAAATAATGCTTACAACTGTTGTAACTGTGAGTTTCTAGGTTAATTATTTTTAGCTAATTAGATCCACTTTCTTAGGATCTAGATTGTTAGGAGTCGGTGATCTCGATTCTATATATGTAACCTTCATTTGTCTATGAAATACAAATTGAATTGTGTTGTGTGCAATATGTCTTCTCTCATATTTTCTACTTGGTATCAGAGCTGAGGCGAGAGGAACATAGAGCTTGATTTGATGTTGTGATGACATTGTCAATAAGCCTGAAGAAATCATGTTGAGCCGTGAGAGGAGCCATCTTATGAATTGTTGAGCGAGCTAGGTGAAGTTGCAGATTGCTGCAATCATGTTTCTACTATGAAAAATCACTTTTCCACTGCTATCCATTTCTGTAGTTTGTTTCCAAAATGAAACTACTGAGGAGTCGTGAGCTGGATTAGAGGACTGAACGTTGTTGGCGACACATGGGTCGAGATGTTGAACAAAGGAGGGTCTCATTCTGAGCAAGGATCTGAGAATCAATCAGATCACAGGATCTAAACATTGATGACCTTCGTCTCCAGATTTGTTGCATATTGCAAGGAAGGAGCCTATTGTGATCTGTTGTAATCTGCATAGAGGAAGGAACGTTTCCATATCTATTGATTGCAAAGGTATTCATTTTCTGATTAATTTTTTTATTGATATGGAGAATATTGCATTGGAAAATTTTAATGGTTTTAATTTCCATACTTGGAAAGTAAAAATACAACTTCAAATGATGCATAAGAATTTATGGGGAATAGTAAAAGGTACTAAGCAGGCACCTACAGATCCCAGGCAATTAATTGAATGGGAAAAAAGAGAGGATAGAGCCAAGTCCATTCTTGGGCTGTCTCTTGCAGATTCCCAACTACACCTAATAGATTTGGAAAAATCTTCTCAAGAAATGTGGGTACAATTGAGTACAATATTTGGAGAAAAGGCTATAAATGTCAAATTTTCATTAAAATTACAATTATTCAAATTAAAAATGCCTGGTGAAGTATCATTGTCTTCTCACATAAATGATCTAAAGTCTTTGTTAACACAGTTGGGAGAGATCGACTCTAAAGTCGATGAAGATGATGCAAAAGCATTTTTTCTTAATAGTTTGTCTCCAAAATATGACAATGCTATTTTTACTTTAACTCAATTACCCTCTCGAACTCTGGAAGGCATGATTTCGGCACTCTTAATAGAAGAAAAGAGGATGAACGAAGGTGACATGGAAGTCAGTTCACATGCTGAAATTGCACTATTCTCCAAGGGAAGAACAAATAAAAACATTGAATGCTTCTACTGTTGAAGACGTGGACATACAACATTGAATTGCAAAACACATGCTAGTGATCTTCTAAAAGGTAAACTGAAAGAGTCATCTAACATAGTTGAGGACTCACTAGGTGCTATGCATGAATACTCATCCAGTGATGATGAACCTTCTCAATCATCTCTCAAACTTTTCTAGAATATAGTTATTTATGTATGTTAGATATATATTGTAAAAAAAAATTATTTTTGTTGTATGTCGGTGCTCCAAGATCATCAGTTACGTGTTATCACTGTGTTGTTGAATGTGTGTAAAAAGGTCATTTTGTAAGATCGGTTACTGAATGTTTCAGTATCGAGACTATTCTTCGAGGTAGTTTAGAATCATCGATCCTATAAATACTTCAAAGATGGTTGGAAGTGGTTGCATTTGTGTTGGATGAATTGGTAGCTCGAAGATGATGGAAAGAAAGATCATGTCTATGAAGTTCAGAGATGGGTGTAACTGCGTATGAGGACCACTGAGACAGACATGACAAAATTTGTGTTGTAACCTTTTGTTATGTTTTGTAATTTGTGATTGCCATATTTGTAATGTAAGCATTAAGGGAGGGTGTTAGAGATAATACTTACAACTATTGTAACTATAAGTTTCTAGGTTAACTATGAGAGAATGCTTACAGTTGTTGTAACAATGAGTTTCTAGGTTAACTATTTTTAGCTAATCAGATCCACTTTGTTGTAACAATGAGTTTCTAGGTTAACTATTTTTAGCTAATTTCTAGGTTAAATATTTTTAGCTAATCAGATCCACTTTCTTAGGATCTAGATTGCTAGGAGTCAGTGATCTAGATGTTATATATGTAACCTCCATTTGTCTATGAAATAAGAATTGAATTGTGATGTGTGCAATATGCCTTCTCTCATATTTTCTACAAGCTATGAGTTGGAGATATTGAAAGAAAAGGCTTCAATAGCAAGGCTTGAGAACAAACAAATCCCCTTCAGAAAAAACAAAGACCAACTCCACAACCAAATACAGGACCAACAAAGCCCCTTCAAAAAAAACAAAGACCAACTCCACAACCAAATACAGGACCAAAAAACAGGGGAATACAAACTTCTAGAAAACTGGAATGGAGTCCACATTTCCAAGAACTCCATTCATGTTGAATTGAAAAAAGGCAAGGAGGAAAGGAGGAAACTTGATTAGCTAAGATCTACTTGATAATTGAATTCCGGATATATATGATAAAACTAAAGGCTAAATTATGATTTTGAAAGCAATTTTATTCAAAGCTCAAGTCTAATAGTTCTTCTTTAGTCATGTTATCTTCATGAGGAAATCAAAAGTCATGTTATCTTCATGAGGAAATGAATGCCGGGCCGGCTACAATTAACTAATTAACGAAACCTTCTCGCAAATGGAGAGCAGATTCTAGCTTTCTGACGGTGGAAGCCATGGCAATAGTAGAATTGAGAAACCTACGGTAGTGTGAGGTTCAAGATGGACGCGGTGCGATGCGATATATACGTGAATTTAGACAGACAGGGGTTTGAAGTGAGACAAGGGTTTGAAGTGAATTGCGATAAAACCAAGAAATGAAGCATGACTCTCCGTTCCTTTCTTTCTTATATTTCAAGGAAAGAAGGTGGCGTGCTCAGGCTTCCTCGATCTTATCTTCACCTCCCTCGTCTTCCTCGAAATGCATGAGAAAGGAAGACACGGCAGACAGCGAGAACGCCATCCCGCTGAAGTAAACACTAGTATAATGCCATGCATGGCTACCCACTCGTGCAAGAGATCCGTTGAAGGCGGAATCCAGCCTGTCCTGCGATATTTTTAGAGGCACAACCCGGGTTTCGTGTCCGACGTCGCTTTCTGAGGCACTTTACCTTCTGTTTTTATAGTCCAACGATCCGTCGCCGATGCCATACCGTTCTTCATTGCAAGAGGGCAATCAAATTCTCTCAGGCCCATTAAGGATTGGGGACTGGGGGATTAAGGATTGGGGACTGGGGGAGGGGGGCCGATTTGGGTTTTAACTATAAATTCGCGTTCTCCTCTGCATTGATATTCAGAATCTGTTTCAGAGAGAGAGAGGCAACAGGCAAGGCAAGCTGTGGAATGTTTTTATTCCTATAAGTAATTATATTAAATATTCGAGATGGGTCAGCTCAGTTATTCGCCAGCCTGCACCATGACATCAAAGGAAGTTAGACGGCACACGGGCTTCAGCAAGCGGTGTGTTGCTGTGGCCAGAGAACAGAGGGCTCGATTATATATCATACGCCGCTGTGTCATCATGCTTCTCTGTGTTCATGGAGGAGACTGAAAAAAAACTTCTTATCAATCAGTCAGAAACTTGGAGATTTAACTAGATCAGCTGTTAGAATAGCTGGAGTCAAAGTATTATAATGATAGAAAGCAATCAATCTATGTTTCAGTTCTGCTGTGTAGATGGTTTCTCACTAGTTTTGGAGGTGACACAGTTGTGTATAGATCGAAGACCTTTGCAGATTAAGGCAAGTAGCTGCAGAGGGTGGGTCACGGATTGAGATTGGGCATCACGGTTTTCTTACTCCATCGTTAGTTAGTAATAAGGTGTGATCACTCAGACAGCCGATGATTGGATGGTTTGGTTTCAAGGCCGGTGGTTGTATTGCCAGGGATCTTTTATCTTTTTTGCCATCACTCCTGAGGGAGGGATTGGTTTGACAGTACGATCATTTAGGACTTTAGTTTTTTTACCAAACATCTAGCTCTTGGGCTTGGAGATTTGGTTGCTCACCATCTTCCTTTTTGGCACAGTGATGTGTTGTTTGTTATAAGGGGATTGTAATTATGTATTTGCCTCTTTGATATGGAAAATAGAGCTGTTTCACAATGACAAACAAAATTGGTATTTTAGGATTTAAATCGTTAGTCGATATGGATAACAGCGCATAACAGAGCTGTTTCTGCCTGTTGTTAAAATTGGTACTTTAGGATTTAAATTGTTTGTCGTTATGGATAATAGAGATGTTTCTGCCTGTTGTTTCTCCGCTTATGATAGATATGAAAACAAGTAAATTATTGCACCAACTAAGCACCAGCTGAATTCCAACATAGATAAAACAAACTAATCCAAAAGCAATTTGAATTAGCATGAGAAGGATCTACCTATTTTATGCATTCTGGAATCTATTGTTCTGATTAGTCTTCCCAAATTATTTGGATTACTTAGGGTAGCTATCCATCGACATAACTTCTCAAATCCTCTCTTCTGATTTCTCTTTCATTGATTCTTTTCTATCATGGTTATGAAAACGTTACAATGCATTAATTATGAAAAAGTTGCAATGCATTGTCTTTATTAGCTGTAAATTTCATTGATTCTTCTCTATCATGGTTATGAAAACGTTACAATGCATTAATTATGAAAAAGTTGCCCTTAGAGCATTGGAGCCTAGGCAGGGTGTGTCCTTACGTTAATTCTCTCTTTGAATATTCGCGGGGTAGGCGGTTCTTACAAATTATAAACCCTCAAACATTTGGTTTTTACTGTCCGTCCTAACATTATCTTCCTACAAGAGACTATGGCTTCTCGGAAAAAATCTGTTGATTTCTTTCTTAATGTTTGTCCCTCCTGGGACTGTGTAGTTTTGGATCCGAATGGACGGTCGGAGGGTCTTCTCACTGGTTGGAACCCTTTTGCGGGTGATCTTTGTGCATTTGGCACTTCTGTCGGAATTCTACTTGAAGGTAGGCACAAAGACATTTCCAGAAGGATTAAAGTTCTAAATTGTTATGGCCCCTACAAGGATAGGGAGGATTTCTGGCAGACTATGGCTTTTTAGGGGTTAAAGATCTGATTGTTGGTGGAGATTTAAATCTTACTCTTTCTGCAAGGGAAGTATGGGGAGATCATGCAAGATTTGATTATCAATCCTTTTATTTCTCTGAGAAGTTCTCTAAAATGAGTATAGTGGATATATTCCCGTCATTTATCTCCCACCTGGAGAAATGGCCGCTCGGGATCTGTGGGAATTTCAAAGTGCCTAGAAAGATTTTTAATTAATGAAGTAATCTCAAATCATAACCCTATCTGTCTTTAACTTGAAGAATCCTCGGACAGATATCCTTACCCCTTTAAATTTAATCGTGTCTGGTTGACATAACCATATTTCATTTTATTGGTCACATCCTCGTGGAGGTCTATGGCACACTAGAGAGACCCTTCGGCAATGAAGTTACTAATGTCAAATCTTAAAAAGCTTAAGGTATATGTGATATTGTGGCAAAGGCAGAAAAAGAAAACTCTCGAAGAACTTTGGAGGATAGTGTAGAAATTGGAGGAGATTTTTCTCAGATGTCCATCACATATTTTCTCCCCATATGATCTGAGCCTTGTAGGCACCCTGGAAATTCCAAAATTCATTGATTAGAAGAGGAATCGTGGAGACAAAAAAGTCGGGCCACTTGGATTAAGAGTGGAGACAAAAACACGAGTTTCTTTCACAAGTATGCTACACATTGCCGAAACATAAACACTATATGGGATATCTTGGATGAGGTTTAGGTAATTTTAAATCTACTTAGTCTGATATTAGGGCCACGACTTACAAGAATTTCAAGACACTGCTTAGTGAAATTGGGATTTAGGATATGACCACGCAATTTAATGTTATCAAAGAGGTTCCTCGCTTCTTTTCTGATGAGGAAAGTGATGAAGTTGGTAAGCCAATTTCCATTGAATAATTGCAGGAGATTGTAGGTATGATGCCCAAGGAAAAGAGTCTTGGCCCGGATGGGTGGACACAAGAATTGTTCCACTTATTTTTTGATATTATAGGTTTGGACCTGCTTAATGCTATTGAAGAATCTAGGACAACTAGGCGGGTCATTGGATCCTTAAATGCAACCTTTGTGGATATAATTCAAAATGTCTCTAAGCCTGTTTCCTTTAATGATTTCAGACCTATATCTCTGCGTAATTTCTTCTATAAGGTCATCACAAAAATTATTGCTTCCAGGATTAAGGAGAAACTGGCCTCTTGCATTTCAGCAAAACAATTCGGGTTCTTAAAGGACAGATTGATCGTTGATGCAGTAGGGATTGCACAAGAATGTTTGCATACTGTCAAGACTAAAAATTTTAATTCTCTCATCCTTAAACTAGATCTAAGGAAAGCTTATGACAAGGTGAGTTGGCAGTTTCTTACGATGATGTTGATACAAATTGGATTAAAATGGGAAGTGACACAATGGATAATGGGTTGTGTTTCTAGTGCTAATTATGCGGTCTTGATAAATGGTTCCCCTATTGGCTTCTTTAAAAGTCAGAGAGGGTTGCGACATGGATGCCCTCTCTCTCCTTTACTCTTTCTCCTGGTGGTGGAGGGCCTTAGCAGGATTCTAAAGAAGGCATGTATATAAGGGAGTTTCAAAGGCATCAAGGTTGCTACATGCATTACCATTTCATATTTATTTTTCGTTGATGTTGTTTTAAGTCTGGGCTCAGGAAATCATGAGGACTCGATTCCCTTCAAACTTTTCCTAGCTAGTTTCTGCAAGGCCTCGGGCATGAAGATAAACTGTCAAAAGTCTCGCTTTCTTGTTCATAATATAGATGACAAGCTAAAATCAAGACTACTGGATCTTTTTGATATTTCAACGATTGATCTGGAACAAGGGTTGAAATACCTTGGATTTTTCATAAATTCAAACGCGTATAGGATCAATGATTGTATTTGGTTGATACAAAAGGTGGAGAAGAAGCTAAGTCATTTGACATACCATTGGTTATCTTTGGGGGGGATATTGGTCTTGGTAAATTATGTCCTCCAAAACATAGCAGTTTATTGGCTCAGTCTTACTAAAGTCCATGTTAACATCATAAATAAAATTAGTCAATTTTTTTCCCACTTTCTATGGAAAGGAGAAAAGAAGCCCTCGGGATTTCACTTAGCAAGTCGGGATAAGATTTCTAAACCCAAAGCTTCTGGTGGCTGGGGTATTCGAAATCTTCACTAGTTTTCAAAAGCTTTAGCTACAAAATATTTATGGAGAGCACTGTTTGGTTCAGGTCTTTGGAGCAAAATTATGATGAAAAAATACTTGAAAGGAGTTGATGTCATATTTTGGTTGAGGACAGAAGGATATAAATTTCTTGTGGCATCTAATTCATGGAAACATCTTTTGGGTTCCTTGCTAATTCTGAAGCGATGGTGTGCTTGGAATGTAGGTTGTGGTTCAAGAGTTATGGTGGACCGTGACCCTTTCATTAGTTGCAACCGTCAGACAATTAGCTTAGGTTGATGGATAGTTGGTATGGATTGTTGGTTTTCATTGATGTCAACCATTGGAGAGTGATATTGTAGATTGATGTCAACCCTTAGTGATTGATGTCAACCCTTGGAGAAAGTCCGGTAGAAAATTTCGGTAGCACAAAGGTTTGGGTAATGGACCCAAGTTTGTTTGATGTATAATGGTATGAGTTTTAATATATTTGAAGGTAATACTATTATATATGGGTATTACATGTCTTTCCATTTTCGTTGGTATGTGGAACATCACATAACTCCTCACGGTTAGAGAGTTATGGCCATGTGAAGTTAGAGAACCCAGGTTTGGGTAATTGACCCAAGTTTATTTGATGTATAATGGTATGATTTTTGATATATTTGTAGGTAATACTATTCTATATGGATATTACATGTCATGTCATTTCTTTTGGTATGTGGAACGTCACATAACTCCTCACGGTTTAAGAGTTATGGCCTTACGAAATTGGAGAAACCTCAAGAGTCATCTAGAAGCCCCAAAAGGTTAAAGTAGTCAAAGTGGTTTAAGAGATTTTTAGAAGGTAAATTATAAAGTGAAGTGATGAGTGTATTATAATTCAAAGTAAATACAAAATAAATTATTTAAATAATAAAATTAATGGAGAAATGACTAAGTTGACAAGTGGTTAGAAGTTGGTTAGCCCTAAAATAAGGAAAGTGGTTTAAGATGGTTAGAAGGTAACCCCTTGAGGTAAAGTGAAGTGATGAGTGTACTATAAGTCAAAGTGAATACAAAATAAATTATTTAAATAATAAATTTAATGGGGAAATTAGAAGTGGGTTAACCCTAAAATAAGGAAAGTGGACAAAGTGACCTAGAAAATGCTTATAAGGAAGCTACTTGGAGAGTATAAATAAGAGGCAAGGCTCTCTCATTTTACAACACACTTGAGAAAATTGAATATCTATAGGTGATTGAGGAAACCAAAGAGTATCTAAGCCAAATTTCAGAGGGAAGGGGAAGAAAAGAATGCCAAAATTCAAGGGAGGATAAATTATTTTGATGATGCTTTCTAAGGTATATTATTTACAGGTCATCTCACCATTTTCACAATAACATTTTTTATAGAAGGATTTAGACCGTGAAATTGATAGGCCATTGATAAAACATATCCAAGTATTTGTGGTATAAATTTTAGCTTGTGGGTCATTGGATTTTTGGAGTTACACTCCGTGGAAAATAGAGTTTGCGGCTAGTCCTGAAACTAGTCTAAAACAAGTGTTTCGGGTAAAAATGTCATAACTTCTTCATAACAGATCCAAATTCAGTAAGCCCAAATGTGTTGGTTAGAGTAAAATCTGTAGTATTTTTTGTAACATTTTCATATCCATTCAACAAATATTCCGTACGGGGTATGTTATACAAGGTCGCTCTCTAGAATAAGCCAGAATTTAGCAAGGTATGTCATTTTTGCTATAACTCCTTTTCTGAGAGGTTCCAAGTAGTGACACCTGGAGGAATTGCATAAAATAAACTAAAGAAAATTGTGTACTATTTTCAGTTCTTTATTCATTATAGGCACATAGTTATGATTATTTCAAGTTAGGGTTGTTGACTAATCCAAAACTAGTCATGTGAGACTAAAGAAAAGTTTGATGAAAATGATAGTCTCTTGTTGTTAAAGTTAAGGAAGGTTTGTAGGTATGTAATCATATACAGCAGGTCTATTACAGAGTTACAAATTAGATTTGGATGATGAAATTAATGAGGGCTTTTTGTTGAGGTACCTGTTGGGTACATGGTTGAGATAAGTAGTTGATGAGTTGGCACATACATGAGGTGTATACTTGATGATGTTGGTACATTTTGATGAGTCATATTTGATGAGTAGTTGATACATGATTGGTACATACTTGGTACATGGTTGGAGGCACTTGTTAGTATTATTGTTGACACGTGGTTTATGGATGATGTAGCATACTTGTATTGGTATATTATTAGAAGCATATATTGATCTTGGTGATGATTATAAGTTGTTGCATTATGCTTGGTTGATGCACATCTATAAGAGTTGTCTTGGTGATTGATCTTGGTGAGTAGATCCGATTTGGTTGATAAGATTGATGAGACAGGTTGTTGTGATAGGTTGTTTGGACAGGTTGTTGTGACATGTTATTTGTACAAGTTTGGTGCATGGTTGATGCACGTGTTCATGATACATGTTGATGTACAAGTTTGGTACATGGTTGATGCACTTGTTCATGGTACAAGTTGGTGCATGATTAATGCACTTGTTTATGGTACATGTTGACTACAGGTTATTTGGTACACGTTGGTGCATGGTTGATGCACTTGTTTATGGTACAAGTTGATTACAGGTTGTTTGGTATAGGTTGGTGCATGTTTGATGCACTTGTTTATGGTACAGGTTGATTACAGGTTGATGTACAGGTTGATGCATGGTTGATGCATGATTCAGGTTATTGGTACTGTTAGCACCAAAAGTCACCTCTAGATTGCGGTAGAGGTAAGCCTGATACCCATCAGAGTTTATGTCACAGATTGGTTATAAAAGAGTCAAATGGGCACAGTCTCAAGGAAATATTATCTTAACTCATAAACCTGGACTGATATGCACTAACAGGTGAGGTCATGATTTAGATTTAGACAATAATTTGTAGTAAGGGTGAGTGGGAGGAAGACATCGGTGTGAAAAAATGCAGATGTATGCTAAGGACACCAAGTATTTCGGCAGCCCAAGGAGGAACGATTTAAACACAAGAACTTCTTGAATTTCAATCTTACAGAAACTGAAAGGAACCATAACAACACTATAGTCAAACTTTCATCATAATGCAGTCACAATAATTCAAGTGAATCATTCAACCATGAATTCTTTCAGCATCAGAGGGAAACAACAGGGATTAAGAAAGCTAGTTGTCATTAAAAAAGATGTCTCAAACGTATATACATAACCATAGAACTAGAATGTTCATTCAGACTTTACAATACAGGAGCTTTGCTCTACCATCGACCCTTACAAAAATATCAAAATTGAGTATTTATACTCAAAACAAAAATCACAGGAGAATAATCGAGAAGCTGCATTGAAGGCATTACATGGGCATGCTTCCTGTCGGACTGTGCATACAGTCTCTGACCTGACGTGAACTTCAATTAGATGCAAGAGGGTTTTAGAATGGACCTACTGATGAGCCGACTAACTAGCGGTCCTTTCCTGTGCTTTATACTTATGGAACCTTCATAAATGCTTCATTGGGATCGGGGAAGGATCAAGTCAACTCTGCACCCGTAAGATGTGGCATATTTAGCATTTGTTGTCTAGATCTAAGTTGGATGCTTATGGTCAAGCCTGATGACAAACGTGGTTGCTGATGAAATGATTGGCGCACTCAGTATGGAGTAGCAAACAGGAAATGTCCAGGTGGACAACTGTGGATGGACAAGGAGATAGCGTGGGGGCCATACAAGCAGGAGCTAAGGTGTAATGGAATGGAGGTGATGTGAAGCAAGGTGGTACAGGTGGCAGGAGATGAGAGAGGGACAAGTTCCAGCGGGACGGTGAGAGGAAGATAGATGGAGGGAGCGAAAGTGATGAGGGACGACCACTTGTCGGCTCGGGATAGGACAATATATGCACATGCGCATATCAGGGCTACGCAAAGTAGTTCGAAATTTCCCCTCTTTTGGACCTGATGTGTGTCTCTAGCTGACACGTAGCACCTTCACAAACCACATTTTTTTTCCCCCAACCCGCTCTACCTTTTTTATCATGTGCACATGTTGAAACCCTGATATGATCAATGACCGTCGATCTAAGGCACACCAATTTTGACCGCCCAGATTTGTGCGTATCTTATGACATCGTGCCAAAAGGTCACATCGCACCTCCGACTTAGGATATAAGCTGGTTTGTGGGTTTTTTTCCCTCTTTATTTAATCATTTCACCAAGGGGGCAACTTCTTAGGAAAACACCCCTCCTTTGCAAATAAATGTGATAACATTAGGCTCCATGGGGGATGGCTTTCTCCCTGTGATATGCCAAGAATTCTTTTGCAGTTTCAATGCCTTGTTGTTGGGCTATGGAGTCACCTACAAGACCGATAAATAAAAATAAAAACAATATTTACAAAAACAGGAGAGCCACTTGTGGCTCAAATAAAGAACTTTTTGACAAAATTCCCATTTACAGGGCCACCAAAAACTTGATCGCCCTCCAAATTTTGTAACCTGTAGGTGTTATTTTGACCTGTCTCAGAGATTTTGAAGGGCTCGATCCACAGGGATTCAAATTTTTTGTGCTTGCCTCTGTCCTGTCTGGGCGTTTCCCATTTAAGCACCAGATCTCCCAGCTGGAAATCCTCTTTTCTCTCCTTTTTGTCAAAGGCTTGCTTGATTCTCTGCTGATGTTCATGCACTTTGTCCAACAACTGCTCTCTGGTCTGCTGCACTTCTACCAGTTAATGTATCCTTCTAATCATATCATCAGGCTCACCTTGGTAGTCTTGGAAGAATTTCACTACAGGCAGAGTAAGGTGAGAAGGAAAAACTACTTTAGTCCCATAGACAAGCTGGAAAGGAGAGAGGCCCAGGGATCTCTTTGTTGTCACTCGATCAGCCCATAGGGAAAACTTAATCTTTGAATCCCATGCTTTATTATTGTCCTCTAGTAGTCTTTTGATCATCTTTATCAGGATTTTGTTAGAGGAATATTCTAGTCCATTTCCCTAGGGGTAGTAGGGGGTAGAGTGGATCAATGAAATTTTGAACTGCTCGCAAAACTTGACCAGTGGTTTGACCTTGAAGGATGCAACGTTATCGGTGATGATTTTGCTCGGGCGACCAAACCTTTCCATAATATCTTCAAGAAATCCTAAGATGACTTTGTGAGAAGTGCTCCTTGTGGGAATAGCTTCTATCCACTTGGTGAAATAATCTATGGCAGTTAGGATCCATTTGTGTTGGCCACTTGAAGCAGGGTGAATTTCTCCAATAAATTCTAGGCCCCACTGCTAAAAGGGTCCTAAAGTTACCATAGGTTTTAATGGAAGATACTTGAGCTACTGTTTCTCAGCGAATTTTTGACATTTGATGCAAGCCCTGATTTTCGCACAGACATTAGTGAATAAAGTGGGCCAGTAGTACCCAGCCCTAATAATTTTGTGGGCTGTGGTTTTCCAGAAATTATGCCCCCCACACAAGCTTCCATGAAAGTCAAAAATAATCTTTTAGGCCTCCTGTGGGTCTAAACATCTTAGAATCACACCTAGAGGGTCTTTCCAATACAAGACCTAGTCAATAAGGAAGTATCTAACTTCTTTGAGCTTTAAATATCTTGCGTTTCTCTTCCCCACTCCGTCAGGGGGCTTCAACTCTTGTAGAAAAAATATAATATATTTATACCAGGTGCATTCTGCCAGTGGAGGGATATCCTGAGGACTTCTATCAGGCAACTTAGCCTGTTGATCTTCTGAGTAAGTGTTGATGAAATTAACCCCCATAGATATACAATTAGATTCATCCAACAATTTAGCTAAACCTTGACCTTTAACTAGTTTGGTGGGTTTTATTTCTAGATAAAATTCAAGGATCTTGGAAATCCACTTGCTCCTTCTCCCATCTATGTCATGTTGAATGAGAATTTCCTTCACAGAGGCTGAAGGAACATATGCAATTATCTTTGAATGCAAAACATAGACTCTGAAAGATTTGAGAGCTTTCACAAGGGCATAGGCCTGTTTCTCCATGATATCATATTTTGCCTCTGTATCTCTCAATGCCCTGCTGAAAAATGAAATTGGATGCTCTATCTCTTCAACATTCTTCTGCAGCAAAACCATTGCCACTGTATCAAAAGAAGAAAAAGAAAAAATCAGAAAATCCTTGGAATAATCAGGACTGACAAGCACAGGTGCCTCAATCAATGCCTTTTTTATCTAGTTGAAAGATTCTCAAGACTCAGCAGTCCATTTTAATTCATTTCCAATTATGAGCATGACTGTGATATGCTTCACCGGATCAGTAAAATTGGAAACAAACCTCCTCAAGAAATTAATTTTTCCCAGGAAATACTAAACTTCCTTCCTGGATCTGGGGAGTGACAAGGATTGAATAGCTTCTACCCTGCTTGAATAAATCCTGACCCCCTCGGTTGACACTATGTGCCCCAATAATTTCCCTTCCTGCATCATAAATAATGATTTCTTGGGATTTAAGGAGAGACCAAACCTTCTGCACTTCAAGAAGACTTTTCTCATATGAAAACAATGCTCTTTATCAGATCTGGAAAAGATTGTTATATCATCCAGATAGATGATCACAAACTTATCCTTCTCCCCAATGAAGGCAATGTCCATAGCTCGTTGAAAGGTTCCTCCTACATTCATCAATCCAAAGGGCATTTTGGCATACATGAACGTGCCCCAAGGAGTGGTGAAGGTTGTCTTTTCTCTATCCTCAGACAAGACAAAGATCTGATTGTAGCCAGAAAATCCATCAATCATGGAAATTCTAGACACACTAGTTACCCTCTGTAATATGTGTTCCATCTTTGGCAGTGGGTAATTATCCTTCCTAGAGCTCCTGTTCAGATTTCTGAAGTCAACACAGAGTCTGATTTCTCCACTTTTTTTTCTCATTGGGACCAGGTTGGCTACCCACTCAAAATATCTCAAGGGCACAATAATATGAGCATCCAAAAGCTTCTTCACCTTCCTTTCGATGATAGGCAACAATATATGATTTATTTGTCTTAATTTCTGCCTAAATGGTTTGGCCTCCTCTTTCAATGGGATCTTGTGTTCAATGACACTGGTGTCATATGTTCTAAGATCTTTTTATGTCCAAGAAAACACATCATCAAATTCCTTTAATAGCTCAGTATACTTGGCCCTCTGCTCTCTTGACAGGCTGCATGACAATTTGACAAATTCCGGGTCCTACTCTGTGCCAATATTGCACTCAACTGCATCAACATTCTTAGTTGGTCCCTTAAGCTTCATTGGAGAAGGAAAGAGATTCCAAAAAATGAATATTGTCGAATAGCATTAACCGCTGAAGAATGTAAAGAAGAATATGAATGGTACATATACATTGGATGTTCGTCACACATGACCAGGGATCAAGACAAATTCATCATATTGAAGAGAAAGGGTGGCAATGTTGCATTTGGAGATGACTCATCTGCCAAAATACTTGGAGAATGTGTGGTAGAGCTTGGAAGAAAAAATGTAAAAGCAAAGAATGTTCTATTGGTTGAAGACTTGAATCATAATCTACTCAGTGTTAGTAAAATGTGTGATCAAGGATACACTCTTACGTTTGACTCTCGAAAATGTAAAATCAGAGAAAATAACTCAGGAAGATTGGTTGCAACTACAACAAGAAGAACGAAAAAAATATACATCCTAGACATGAAGAAGAGAGAGAATACAGAAGCCACAAAAAAGGATTCTAAGGAAGAAAAAGTCCCAAAGACCAAAAATAAGGATGAAGTATTATTGAGTGCCACATGGTCAAGGGGAGAAACCCTAAAGAAGAGAGTTACATTTTTCATTAAACTTAGGGGAAGAAACCCTACCCTTTGTCATTGATGTCAAAGGGGGAGAAAAATTGGGATCATGATGATAGGGGGAGCATGAGTGTTGTCATCAATGACAAAGGGGGATATTGTTGGAAGATTGGTTGTTGTCATTGATGTCAACCCTAGTCATTGGTTTTGGATCGGAAGATTGATGAAGGTATTTGGACATGAAGGACAATGAAAATGAAGATACAACACCCATGGATGGATAGTATACATCATGTTTTTTCCGGTGGTATGTAGAACGTCACGTGGATCCTCATGGTTGAGGAAAAATGAATTTTTGAAGATGACAAAGTGAATTGAAGAAGAAAGTACATGTAGGTCCTGAAGATAATTAAAGAAAAGAATTATAGAATAAGAAAGTGTATGGTCGGCCCTAATATTAAAAGGAAGTGACATAAATGGTATAAATAAATATCATTATCCATTCATTTGAAAAACAAGTCGAATTTCAGAGGAAATCAGAAGTAAATAAGGTCGGATTTCAAGGGAGGATGAAGTCTTTTGGTGATGTGTTCTAAGGTATGTTATTTTCAGGTCATCTTACCATTTTCGCTATAAAAAAATTTCTAGAACGATTCAGAGAGTGAAATTGCTATGGTATTGAGAAGACATGTCAAGGTACATGTGGTAAATGTTTCAGTTCTTGATTCGCTATAATTATGGAGATACACTCTATGGAAGATAGGGTTTTTGACCAGTCCTGAAGCTAGTCAATAAATAGGTATTCCGGGTAAACCAATCATAACTTCTTCATAGATAATCCAAATGACATGGGACCAATTTAATTGGAAATAGTACGGACTGTAGTTTCTTGTGTGCGATTTTCAGAATTTGATGTTAAATATTGAGTGTGGGGCATTATGTACAATTTCGATCTCTTGAATAAACTAGAATTGAATAAGGTCTACCATTCTTTCTATAACTTCCTTTTGGGGAGGATTCAAGGAGTGAAACTTGGATAAGTTTCAGAAAATAAATTGAGTAATATTATCTAAAGGATCAGAGTATTCCAAGAATTGAATAATTGCAGAAGTTGAAGAATTCTCATGAAGCATTACCAGGTTCTATGTGATAGTTGGTTGATGGTGATGATTTAATGTAAAGTTTTATTATCTCTCATATATTCTTGGGTGGAAGGAAGGGGCAAGGATTGAAAGTTAAAACCTCTCTTGATATTGGAGAATTGTATCTTCCTCTTGGAGGTTTATCCCTCCCTTTACATTTGGAAGCTCTATCTACCTTTGGAAGTCATTACTTCCCTTGAACAATAACTATTGATTATTTCTCATATTGTGCATGGTGTATTGTGGTGTATTGGTGTAACTCTTATAATATTGTTCATTGCTCATTGGATATAATTGAATGATTTAAGTATAAGTTGAAAAAGGTTTTAAATTGTACTTGATACTGATTCACCCCCCTCTTGGTATCAACAATTGGTATTAGAGCAGGTTACCTTCAGTACAGTTTAACCACTGGAAGGAAGATCCTAAGAATAAATGGAAGACAACATTCCAAATGGGATTCCACCATTTGATGGAAGCAATTTTGAATATAGGAGTAATAGAATGGAAACTTACTTGAAAGCTCTTGGGGTAGATGTTTAGTTCTCATTTTCTTCAGGATACAATCCTTTAAAGAAACCGAAGACTGCAACTCAGAGGAAAGCGAAAAGGAATAACAAATTGGCAATAGATACCATCCTGGATGGATTGACAGATTCAATGAAATCCAAGGTGGGATCATGTGCATCAGCAAAAGAGATTTGGGACAAGCTAAAATACCTTTATGCAGGGGAATAAGTAGAAGAAGAAAAAGAAGTTGAAGCAAATTTCAACATCTCAGATTTCAATGAAGCAAATAGAGGTCAGTTCTTTTGCTTTAATTGTGAAGGAGTAGAACATGTTGAATTTGAATGTCCTCATCCAAGGATTGAAAGAGATGACAATGAAGAAGAAGAAAATCATGAAGTAGAAATGATTCAACAAGAAGATGAGAATCTTAAAAAATTGAAGCATGTTGAGATTAAAAATAGAAAGCTCAAAGACACGTGTAGAAAACTAAGAAGTGAATTTGGTAGTTATGAAAATACAGTTGTAAGCTTAAAAAAACAATTAGAATACTTTCAGAAATTAAGATAAGAAACCATTTCCTTGAAAACTCTACTCGAATAAGAAAGAAGAATAGCAGAAGTAAAGAAGGTCCAAATGATGAAGAAAGAAGAAGATTGTGAGAAACTTGAACAAGAAGTTGTCTCATTGAGAAAGGGCTTAAGAAACTCTCAAGTGGAAAAATAATTAACACATCGGGTGAAACTTCATACAAAGAATATGCAAATACCAACAAGAAGGTTGAAGAAAGAGCTACTCAGACAGTTGATGAGAAGTGGACCAGGATACCAAAAACAAGGAATGATTACAAAAGAGATGAATATCCAAGAAGACCCCCTACCTTCATGAATCAAAGAAGCTTCAATCAGTATGAAGGAAACTATAGAAGAGTAGATCATGAACCCAGATGCACTAAATCACAAAGAAGGTCACTTACTCCCAGGTATCAAAATTTCTTTCTTGGTCATTGTTATACTTGCAAATATTTTGGAGATAAGGCAATTAATTGCAGAATCAATGAAAGGAAAAAATACGCAAGAAACATGAATGGTGTAAACAAAAGACATGGAAATAATCGTGGATTTGTCAACATAAGTTATAATTCATTTTACCCATTGATGGACAAAAATATTGTATGCTACACATGCAATTATCTTGGTCACAAAGCACGAGATTGCAGATATATGAATGAAGATGTCCCTATGCCAACCACAATATGGAGAAGGAAAGAGATTCCAAAAAATGAATATTGTTGAATAGCATTAACCACTAAAGAATGTAAAGAAGAAGATGAATGGTACATAGACAGTGGATGTTCTTCACACATGATTGGGGATCAAGACAAATTCATCAGCTTGAAGAGAAAGGGTGGCAATGTTGCATTTGGAGATGCCTCATCTGCCAAAATACTTGGAGAAGGTGTAGTAGAGCTTGGAAGAAAAAATGTAAAATCAAAGAATGTTCTATTGGTTGAATACTTGAATCATAATCTACTCAGTGTTAGTAAAATGTGTGATCAAGGATACACTCTTACGTTTGACTCCCGAAAATGTAAAATCAGATAAAATAACTCAGGAAGATTGGTTGCAACTGCAACAATAAGACCGAACAACATATACATTCTAGGCATGAATAAGAGAGAGAAGACAAAATACACACAAAAGGATTCTAAGGAAGAAAAAGTCCCAAAGACCAAAAATAAGGATGAAGTATTATTGAGTGCCACATGTTCAGGGGGAGCATATCCAAAGAAGAGAGTTACATTTTCCCATTAAACTCAGGGGGAGCAACCCTACCCTTTACCATTGATGTCAAAGGGGGAGAGAAATTGGGATCATGATGATAGGGGGAGCATGAGTATTTCCATCAATGACAAAGGGGGAGATTGTTGGAAGATTGGTTGTTGTCATTGATGTCAACCCTAGTCATTGGTTTTGGACCGCAACATTGATGAAGGTATTTGGACATGAAGGAAAATGCACATGAAGATACAACACCCATGGATGGATAGTGTACATCATGTTGTTTCCGGTGGTATGTGGAACGTCATGTGCATCCTCATGGTTGAGGAGAAATGAATTTTTGAAGATGACAAAGTGAATTGAAGAAGGAAGTACATGTAGGCCCTGAAGACAATTAAAGAAAACAATTACAGAATAAGAAAGTGTCAGGTCGGCCCTAATGTTAAAAGGAAGTGACATGAATGGTATAAATAAATATCATTATACATTCATTTGAAAAACAAGTCTAATTTCATAGGAAATCAGAAGTAAAGAAGGCCGGATTTCAAGGGAGGATGAAGTCTTTTGGTGATGTGTTCTAAGGTATGTTATTTTCAGGTCATCTTACTATTTTCGCTATAATTTTTTTTCTAGAACAATTCATATGGTGAAATTGCTATGGTATTGAAAAGACATGTCAAGGTACCTATGGTAAAATTTTCAGCTCTTGATTTGCTATAATTATGGAGATACACTCTGTGGAAGATAAGGTTTTTTTACCAGTCCTGAAGCTAGTCAATAAACATGTGTTCTGGGTAAAACAGTCATAAATTCTTCATAGAGAATCCCAATGACGTGGGACCAATTCCATTGGAAAGAGTATATAATATAGTTTCTTGTGTGCGATTTTCAGAATATGATGTTAAATATTGAGCGTGGGGCATTATGTACAAATTCGGTCTCCTGAATAAACCAGAATTGAATAAGGTCTACCATTCTTTCTATAACTTCCTTTTGGGGAGGATTCAAGGAGTGAAACTTGGAGAAGTTTCAGAAAATAAATTGATTAATATTATCTACAGGATCAAAGTATTCCAAGAATTGAATAATTGCAGAAGTTGAAGAATTGTCATGAAGCATTATCAGGTTCTATGTGATGGTTGGTTGATGGTGATGATTTAATGTAAAGTTTTATTATCTCTCGTATATTATTGGGTGCAAGGAAGGGGCAAGGATGGAGAGTTAAACCCTTTCTTGATATTGGAGGATTGTATATTCCTCTTGGAGTTTAATCCCTCCCTTTACATTTAGAAGTTGTATCTACCTTTGGAAGTCATTACTTCCCTTGAACAATAATTATTGATTATTTCTCATATATTGTGCATGGTGTACTGTGGTGTATTGGTGTAACTCTTATACTATTGTTCATTTCTCATTGGATATAATTGAATGGTTTAAGTATAAGTTGAAAAATCTTTTAAATTGTACTTGATATTGATTCACCCCCTTCTCAGTATCAACATTTTCTTCTCTTCGAACAAATGTAATGTTGAAGGCTGAGAATAAATTGTCAATTAGGTCCCACAACTCATTCTTGTAAGTCTTAAGCCTAGGATGCTTGGATCGATAAACATTTTTTACTTGATGAACAATTAGTTCAACATCCCCAAATACTACTAGCTCTTCAATCCCCATATCTTTTGCATCCCTCAAACCCAAAACAAGAGCTTCATAGTCTTCCATATCATTGGTAGATTCAAACTCTAACTTATATGACAAAGATAGGGTTTCCTAACACGGTGACACAAAAACCACTTTGACACTAGATCCCTCCCTAGAAGAGGCTCTATCGAAAAACATGTTCCACAGAGAAGTAGTTGGAGGAGGTATTTCACTAAAAGAGATGGGTTGATTTTTTATTTCAAGAGGAGCCTCAAGGGTATCGGTGAGTTGTAAAAAACTAGATCCCAAATCAGTGTCAAGTGAAAAGATAGGATAGTTGGTGGGGTCAGATTCATCACTAATAATATAGGCCAACTGAGCCTCTCTATACATTCTTCTATGCGCCTCCCCCCCCCCTCCGAACACAGGGATGGTATCATATGTGAGGCCCATCTGCAAGGTTCCCCCAAGCCTTTTAATCTAAGATCTTGACAAAAGCATGCCAAACTTGGGAGGAACATCATCCACTATGATATCCATGACCACACTCTTCATAGGTAGCTGAAACAAGGTTACGACTAGATCCTTGATGACTCCAAGACATTGCACTCTTCTTGAATCAAAAGAATACAAATCATGATAATCTTTTGTGATTTCCAATCCAATTTCTTCCATGACATTTTTGGGCATGAGATTATGAGATGCCCATGAGTCCATTAGACAGTTATGAAATACCTTATCATGTATGTTCAGAGAGGTGTAGAAGGGAGGGGATGAATCATCTCTATCTTCTACTAGAGGGCCTAAGATGACTGTTGGCTTTTCATCTTAGATATTTACGGAATCTTTGGAATGGAAAAATGGCTCAGACTGCAACAACTTAGAGAGGGATTTTTTGAAATCTTCATGTTTGACTATCTCTGAAAAGGGTACAGGGATCCTGATATTTTCAATTTCATGATCAAAAATAAAGGAGGAAGGGGGCTTCATAATTTCTCTCACCTCCAGGATAGGGTCTTTAGCTATTGGTGAGGGATTCTGAGTTTTCTTTTCTTTGCTAGTGTTTTTTGTATCTTTAGCAGGCTTCTCTGCTCTTGGAGGTTGATCAGGAATGTCACACTTCCCTTATTTTTTCTTTGACCTGAGTTTATATTTATTGGGACTGCTATTGGCTTTCTCCCCCTTACTTATCTCATTTATTTGGATGTCCATGAGGGACTCTTCATATGCCGCTTGAGTTAGGTGGGGAAATGAGGAGGTGTCTCCAAGGAAATTAATTTCAGGATCTAACTCTTCTTATTCCCTCTCCTCATTAGCAACAAGGTTATTTTGGAGAGGGGCTTGAATTTTCTAAACATCTTTATCTCTATTCCGAGGCTCTCTTGGAACTATCTAAGGGGTGTTATTATTCGACCTCCTGAAATTGCCTCTATTGTCAATATTTTGAGGATTTATGTATGTTGGATTCCCCTCTACTTCCAACCTTTCCATTCTAGTTGAAAGTGATTTCAGTAACTTGGTTACTTCATCCATTTGAGGGGAAGAAACAAAGTAGCCAAAGGTTGAGGCCTCAGATCTTCCTCTTCCCTTGTCTCTGTCATATTTGCTTCTGAGTCTGTCAACTGCCAACACATTGGATTCTACTTCTAGGGCCACATCATGCATATTAGCCAAGGAAGTAGCTTTTCTCTCTCTGAGCAGGAGGCAAAAATTAGGGTCAAAAGCACTAGCATAAGTGATTTTGGCAGAGGCTTCTGTGTGTTTTATCTCAGCAGGGATTTTATTGTACATATTATTGAATCTTTTGGAGAAATCTGAGACAAATTCTCCCTCTTTTCTCTTTAGGGACCCAAACTCTATGATATAGTACATTAAGTCCTTTTTATCCCCCATTGCCTCAAGAAAACATCATCTAGAGCCTCAATCCCAACAATGGATCCAGGGGTCAAAACCCTAAACCGCTTCCTAGTCTCGCCATCAAGGCTTTGGACAAATACTCTCATCCAGACATCCTTGTTTTCAATATTCAGATTGTCTGCATAACTGTAGAAGGCAACAAGGTGCTCTTCAATAGTTATATCCTCTTCTCCAGTGAAATTTGGCATATATTTCAAGTAATCTTCAGCAGGGAGAGCATTCATAGGCTAAGGTAAGACTAGAGGGGCATATCTTGCAGCCACTATGGCATCCATTATGTTCCTAGGAGGATTAGTACCTGCCATAAGAATGTGAGGTGGAGGCAAATTAGGAGGAGAAGGATTGAGAACAAGGGAGGCTGGAACTCAACTTCTGAGAGGAAAGGGAAACAACAGAGGATTTGGAGAAAAATCTAAAGGGTGTGAGGGAACAGGGGTCTCTCTTTCCATGAAATTAGTAACTCTAATAGGAGGAGGAGTGGTAAATCCTGGGGTAGGAAAATTTTCTGAGGTGTTGGGTCTAACCCACGATACAACCTCAGGGGAGAGAGGAGTGACAATGGTTTCTTCCTCCAATCCCATACCAGGAGGGGAAAACTCAACAGGAACATTCCAAAATTCAAAGTTCGAGAAACTCCAACACAAGGTATAACAGAAGGATGAGAATCAGAAAGTGGAGTTCCTATTGGATAATGAAAATCATCAGAAATACCTAGTTCAACAGTAGAAGTACCTTCATGAAGGGCCTTTCCCTTTCTGATAATTTTCTCTGGGTCAACTTCAGGTGTTTCCAAAGCCAGCTGTGGAGTAGACCTTGTGTGTCTGCCTCTGGAAGCCACAACTAAAACAGTGGAGTCACTAATAGATCTGTATCAATGGAGTCACCACAGTGGAGTCGCTAGGTGCATAGTTGCAATCTTAATGTACTGGATTCTGATGCACCTTCAAAACCACTAAGCTTTGTCATTCAATCCCAGGGAAACTCTTCAATTCGTCCCCGACAACGACGCCAGAAATGTTAGCACCAGAAGTCAGCTCTGGATTGTGGCAGAGGTAAGCTTGATACCCATCAGATTTTATGTCACAGATTGGTTATAAAAGAGTCAAATGGGCACAGTCTCAATGAAATATCGTCTTAACTCAGAAAACTGGACTGATATGCACTAGCAGGTGAGGTCCTGATTTAACTTCAGACAGTAAGTTGTAGTAAGGGTGAGTGGGAAGAATACGTCGGTGCGAAAAATGCAGAGGTCTTCCAAGGAAACCAAGTCTTTCGACAGCCCAAGGAGGAATGATTTAAACACAAGAACTTCTTGAATTTAAATCTTATAGAAACTGAAAGGAACCATAACAACACTATAATCAAACTTTCATCATAATGTAGTCACAATAATTCAAGTGAATCATTCAGCCATGAATTCTTTCAGCATCAGAGGGAAAAAAGAGGGAGTAAGAAAGATGATTGTCATTAAACAAGATGTCTCAAACGCATATACATAACCAGAGAACCAGAATGTTCATTCAAACTTTACAATATGGGAGCTTTTCTCTACCATCGACGCTTACAAAAATATCAAAATTGAGTATTTATACTCAAAACAAAAATCACATGAGCATAATCGAGAAGCTGCATTGAAGGCATTGCATGGGCATGCTTCCTGTCGGACTGTGCATACAGTCTCTGACTTGACGTGAATTTTTATCGGACGCAAGCGGGCTTTAGAATGGACCTGTTGATGAGCTGACTAACTGGTGGTCCTTTCCTACACTTTCTACTTATGGAAGAAATGACGTTCAACCATCGCCAACTACCTTCATAACTACTTCATTGGGATCAGGGAAGGCTCAAGTCAACTCTGCACCCGTAAGACGTGGTAGCTTCAACATTCGTCATCTGGATATGAGTTGGATGCTTGTGGGCAAGCCTGATGGCAGACGTGGTTGCTGACGAAGTAAATGGCGCACTCAGTATGGACTAGAAAATGGGAGATGGCCAGGTGGATAGCTGTGGATCGACAAGGAGATAGCGTGGGGGACATACAAGAAGGAGTTGAGGTGTAATGGGACGGAGGTGATGTGAAGCGAGGTGGTACAAGTGGCGGGATATGAGAGAGGGACAAGTGTCGACAGGACGGTGAGTGGAAGACAGATGGAGGGAGCAGAAGTGATGAGGGATGACCACTTGTCATCCTAGGATAGGACACTATATTCACATGCACATATCGGGGCTATGAAAAGGGGTTCAAAATTTCCCCGCTTTTGGGATCGATGTGTGTCTTTGGCAGACATGTAGCGCCTTCACAAATCACGGTTGTTTTCCCCGGACCGCTCTACCATTTTTATCCCATGTGCATGTTGAAACCCTGATATAATCGATGACCATCGATCTGAGGCGCACCAATTTTGACCGCCCAGATTTGTGTGTGTCTTATCACATCGCACCAAAAGGTCACATCGCACCTCCGACTTAGGATATAAGCCGGTTTATGGGTTTTTTGCTCGCTTTCTTTAATCATTTTTCCAAGGGTCTAACTTCTTAGGAAAACACCCCTCCTTTGCAAATAAATGTGATAACAGGTATAGGTTGTTTGGTGCAGGTTGATTGGTACAAGTTTACAATAGTATATCTCATAGTGATAGTGTGACAGTGGTTCCATCATTCTAATTTTACGTCAAGGTGGTTGGATGGATCAAGGACGAGTGGTTGTAGCCACCTTCCGGTTGTAGCCGGAGAACATAGGGGGTTGTAGCCTCCTTCTGGTTGTAGCCAAAGAATTGGGGAGTTGGTGCTTCCTTCAAGTTGTAGCCTGAGAATCTAGGGGGTTGGAGCCTCCTTCCAGTTGCAGTTGGAAAACAAAGGAAGTTGGTGCTTCCAATGAATGTAATTCTTAAAGACATATAAGAAAAAGCATTATGTGGTTTTCTCCCGCTTTGGGTTTCCACGTAAAAAACTGGTGTACTATGTATGTGTGTGATTGCTCATTTGTCCATTGTTTATTTACTCTGTAACTATTGAATGATAATGCTACATTGATATAACACTTGCATTTTATGGTGAAAAAGGATTAAATTTCTCTATTACTGATTCACCCCCCCTCTTAGTAATCCAACAACAACTCCTCCTATAAGCTTTCAAGAGAGCTAATTAATCTTCTCCAAGATGCACATATTTATTCTTTGGTACACATCACAAACCCTGTAGTTGAATATCCCTTAGACGCTATTGGATACTTTTCCTCAGTAGATTTAGGCCTGGAAGGTGTGTTTTCCTTGGAATGGGATGCATATCTTTCAATGCTTAGATGTAGTGGAATTTCTATGAATAATGAAGAGGATACAATTTGTTGGTCCTATAATAAGTCCCCGGGAAAGGTTACAATTAAACTAGCTTATGAAGCCCTACTCTCACAGCATAGTGATGAGGAGACTTGTTGGTGGCATCAAGTAATATGGAAAGTAAATATCCCTACAAAAATTCCTTGTTTTATTTGGCTTTGCTTGAAAAACTGGGTCCTCACTGGCGAGAATTATAGACTTAGAGGAGGTATAGGCCCTTTGTTATGTCCATTGTGCTTACATGATGAGGAAACAATTGTGCACTTGTTTGTCAATTGCTCAATTTCACAAATCATCTGGATGGAAGTTTTTAAACAACTATAGATCAGAGGATATTGAGATCTTCCTTCATTACAAGAAAATTTTATTTAATGGTTCCATACCTTTCCAAATCAAAAGTCAATTCCTTTCCATATACTTTAGGGAATTTGGAATTACAGGAATAAAATTTTATTTGAATATTTGCCCCGGACTGAAAGCCTGATCTGTAGCATAATTCTGATGGCATTAAAGGAATACAAGGATGTTTTTGAAGGTATCAGTCTGGACTATATATTTTCCTTGGTGTACTTTGAAAGCAAGCCTATTGGATTCTTCGATGGAGTTGATGTTGGAGGTAAATGTGGAGTTGTAATTTTTCTTAAGTTTTGTTCAAAACATGTTATCAAAACTACACTTATTGTTGGTGAAGGTACTAATATTAAGGAAGATATTCTTGGGTTATGGGGACTACTCACTCTGGAAAAGATTCTACATCTTAATGAATTAATGATTGCATGTGACTCTAAGGTGATTATAGACTCGTTTGAAGGTAAATGCACAATTCTCTCATAGGTTCTAATTCCTTGGCAGCAGAAGATACATGCATATAAATCTCTTTTCACTTCGCTTCACATCATGCATATCCACAGGCAATTTAACTCAATAGCAGATTCATTGTCCAAAGAAGCTCTGGATCAACATCATGGCTGGTTACAATTGCAAGAATTTGTAAATGATACTATGGCCGGGAGTGATAACTAAAAGATGTCGAGATAGATTGTTGATCAAACAATTTTATGTATTTTTTATCAATTACTACTAAGTGTATGTATGTTGAAAATGAAAATGAAAAACAGAAGATAAAAATAGGAGTCAGATGCAAACATGTATTAAGTGGCAAGGTCATGATTTTTTGGCGATATATAAACCTCATTACAGTTTATATTTTGTACATGGAAAGTTTCCTTTGATTCAAATTTAAATATCAATGAAATTGTTTTTTTCCACTGCAAAAAAAATTATAAAAAAATTGCAATACATTGTCTTTATTAATTAGCGGTAAAAGAGTTTCACCACTATATGAATCCAATAAAATGCTTTTTTTAATGAGATGTCTATCATTTAATCTTTTATTCTTTTAGCTATTCTAAGTTGAATTTTGATATTTTTGAATCCAATAAAGTGTTATCCTAAGTTGCATTTTGATATTGATGATAACTTCTAAGTTTTTAAATCCAATAAAGTGTTTTTTTATATTGATGATAATTTCTAATTTTTTTAATTTAATTTATTCTTTTAGCTCTTCTAAATTGAATTTTGATATTAAAAGTAACTTCTAATTTGCATATTAAAAGTAACTTAAAAGTAACTTCTGATGGTAGCGATTCAGCCTATGTCAATCCAAGTTAAAGTTAGTTTGATCTTTTGAATGGGTGCATTTGTATGTAAACATTTTAATAATAGAACAAGTCCGTATATTTAAACGTCTTAATAACAAAAACAAATCCATATGCATGGCAGTTTTCCATCCTCGATCAACCCAAGTTAAAGTTTCATCTATTGAATAATTTTTGTATATCTAAAACTCTTAATAATAGAAGAAGTCCATATGCATGGCCTTGACCGGATAACTTGAGCCAAGGAATGATAGTAAACTAATTGTTGTTCCAAACATTCAAAGCAACGTGATCGAAATTAAACGTTAACGATATCTTTGCTTTATATAGTGGTGACATTGATATCATGTTTTCCATGGATGTTAAATGCAAACAAATTATGCTTGATTTCTTCATGGTTTTATTTGGATATAAATGATTTAAGGTATTTGTATAAGGAATTTGAGTACTATGTAAGAGTGGGACTATGTTTCTTACTTGGAGGTTATAAGTTTCAATCTATAGGAGGTAGGGTATGTATACTTTTCTAGAACAAGTAGTGAAATAGTGGTGCAAATGATATCCTTTGTCCTACAAATAAATGGATCTTTACAATGTATCTAGGGAGGGTAATATTCGGTACTTACAATCTTTAAGCCAAGCCAACTTTTAGAATAAGTAGTGAAATCGTTGTGCAAATGGTGTCCCTTGTCCTACAAACAAAGGGATATTTGCAATGTACCTAAGGAGGGTAATATTGGGTACTTGCAATCTTTTAGCCAAGCCAAATTTGATGAAATTATGCTTCTTGCTGGGGTTTATATAAATAATGACCTAGGGGATGGGGAATGTATGAACTAATGAAGGAGAAACACGACTAGAGAAGGAATGAGTCATATTCAAGGATTCACATGCACATTTGGGTTATAAAGAGACAATTGTGAAAGATGAGGGAGTAATTTCAATTTTTTTGAAGAGAATATTACAACAATTTAGCAATCATAATTGGTTGATCAAATTGTAGGTCAACAAATTGTACACATAATGTATAATATTATCTTAGTACATTAATTGGGTTGTTGCTTATTCCGCCTTTATTCTTGGTGTATTTTATTCTATGTGTTTCTTGTAGTTTATCACTTGAAAGGATAGAATCATTCAATAAAATTGATCACTTACATGTTATTGTTTGGATGTTGTTTGACTCCATAAACATTCAAAAATTGGGGATGATAGAGATGACAAAAATCATAGATTGATGAGACATCATTTTTTTAGGGTTGATTCCTATTTTTATACACATTGTTATACAATGCAATGATTCAAATGCATTTAGAATACCAAAAAATTTCATGAAACAATTGCCTAAAATTCATGTGCAAGCATCCATAACTTTATTTAAGTTCAAACATGGTTATACAATGCAATGATTCAAATGCATTTAGAATACCAAAAAAATTTATGAAACAATTACCTAAAATTCATATGAAAGCATCCATAACTTTATTTAATTTCAATAAGAGACCATGCAATTTTTGCACTCAATGGTCAATTTTTGAAAACTCTAGATTAGGAGTTTGTGGATAGTGTGCTCATGTCGGTCTTTCCCAAACACACTTGCATGATCTTACAACACTCAATTTGGTTTTTATGTCCCTTAATTTGTTTTTTTTTTATATGGAAAATAAAGTTGTTTCACAATGACATAAATAAAATTGGTATTTTAGAATTTAAATCGTTAATCACTATGGATAATATAATTATTTCTGCCTGTTATTAAAATTAGTTGTTAAAATTGATATCTTCAGATTTAAATCGTTCGTCAATATAGATAATAGAGATGATTCTACCTGATATTTTTCACTTATGATAAATATGAAAAAACAAGTAAATTATTACACCAAATAATACTACTCACAAAGTTCAATTCCAACATAGATAAAACTAATCCAAATCTACCTATTTTATGCATTCTCCAATCTACTGTTTTAATTAATCTCCCCATTCTCTAGGATTACTTAGGGTATCTATCCATCGACATAACTTCTCAGATCCTCTCTTTTGATTTCTCTTTCATCGATTCTTCTCTATCATGGTTATGAAAACGTTGCAATGCATTGTTTTGAAAAAGTTGCAATGCATTGTCTTTAGGTGTAAAAGAGTTTCACAAATATTTATGAATACAATAAAGTGTTTTTTTAATGAGATGATTACAATTTAATCTTATATTCTTTTAGCTATTCTAATTTGAATTTTTATATTAATGGTAACTTACTTCTAATATTTATGAATTCAATAAAACGTTTTTAAGAGATGAGTACAATTTATTCTTTTACTCATTCTAAGTTGAATTTTGATATTGATGGTAATTTTTGATTCGTTTACACTTAGTCTTTCATGAGAGTGATTCATCCTTTACCAACCGAAGTTAAAGTTTCAACTCTTGAGTAATTGCACTTATATCGAAAAGTCTTAATAATATAACACTCTTGAGTAATTGCACTTATATCGAGAAGTCTTAATAATATAACAAATCCATATGCATGGTAGTATTCCATCATCGATTAACCCAAATTAAAGTTTCGTCTTTTGAATAATTGCCTGTATATCTTTAAAAAAAAATAATCCTAATAATAGAACAAGTCCATATGCATAGCTTTGATAAGTTAAAGTTTCATCTCTTGAATAGTTGTCTATATATCTAAAAGTCCTAATAATAAAACAAGTCCATATGAATAGCCTTGATAGGATAACTTAAGCTAAGGAATGATAGTAAACTAATTGTTGTCCTAAACATTCAAAGCAATGTGATCGAAATTAATTTAATTGTTAGCAATATCTTTGTTTGATGTAATAGTGATATTGATATCATTTTTCCCCTGGATGTTGTTAAATGCAAACAAATTATACTTTGTTTCTTAATGGTTTCATTTGGATAAATGATTTAAGATATTTGTAAAAGGAATTTGAGTACTATGTAATATTGGGCTTATCTTTCTTACTTGAATGTTATAGGTTTCAATCTAAAAGGGTACAATATGTACACCTTTATAGAATAAGTAGTGAAATTATTGTGTAAAGCATGTTCATTTTTCTACAAACAAGGGGATCTTTGCAATGTACCTAGGGAGGGTAAGATTGGGTACTTGCAATCTTTTAGTCAAACCAACTTTGATGAAATTATTCTTGTTACTAGGTTTTATAGAAATAATGACCTAGGTGACGAGAGATGTATGAAGTAATCAAGGAGAAACGTGACTAGAGAATAAATGAGTCATATTCAAGACTTCACACACACATTTGAGTTATAAAGAGACAATTGTGAAGGATCAAAGAGTAATTTCAATTATTTTGAAGAGAATATTACAACACTTTAGCAATCATAACTGGTTGATCAAATTTTTGTTCATCAAATTGTACACATAATGTACAATATTATCTTATTACATTGATTGGATAATTTTTTATTCCACCTTTATTCTTGGTGTATTTTAATCTATGTGTTTATTGTAGTTTCTCACTTGAAAGGATTGAATCATTCAATAAAATTGATCACTTTCATGTTATTGTTTGGATGTTGTTTACCTCTAAAAACATTCAAAAATTGAGGATGATAGAGATAACAAAAATCATAGATTGATGAGACATCCTTTTGTTAGGGTTAATCCTATTTTTATATAAACATGGTTATACAATCCAATGATTCAAAAGCATTTAGAATGAAAGAAATTTTCATGAAACAATTACCTAAAATTCATATGCAAGCATCCATAAATTTATTTAAGTTTAACAAGAGACCATGCAATTTTTGCACTCAGTGGTCAACTTTTGAAAAATCTATATTAGGAGCTTGTGGATAGTGTGCTCCCAAACACACTTGTAGGATCTTGCAACACTCAAATCTTCTACTCGATTTGTTTTTTATGACCCTCGCACAAATTTACCATGTGTCCCTAGTTGTCTTTCGGAAGTGAGTTACAACTCGCCATAAAAAAAAAAGGTTGTGACTAAGATAAAAAAACCATTGATTATGTTGGACCCATGACATCAAATTACAACTTTTTTTATTTGACAATTTTTGGAACTAGGGCTTTCCTCAATAAAAGACAATGTAATTTTGCACCTAGGGGTAAATTTTTTTAAAGTTTGGATAAAGATCTTGTGGATAGAATAGTCATGTTAGTATTTCTCAAATGCATATGAAAGAGATAATGACACTCAATTATGTTACATGATTTGGTTTTTATGCCCCCTACAAAAAATTTCCATGTGTCCTTGAGTATTTTAGGAAGTGAGTTACAACTCACCATAAAATGATAACTAGGAGTCGGATTGACAAAATATTGATTATATTGGACTCAAGACATAATATTACATATAGGGGTGGCCCTCTCCCATGATTATATGGAATAGATCTTGATTTATATTATAGTTTCTAGAACTAGGGTTTTTCTCAATAAGATATAATGTACTTTTTGCACTCAATAAGAATGACCTCCTCTTCCTCAGAATATCCAAATGGAATATGGTCTTAACTTCCAACTGGTAACACAAGGGACTCAACTAGATTGGCACACTCTTTCCTAGAATATATAGAGGGAGGACAATGTGAGTTATTAGCTAACCCTAAAGGAGTGTTAGTTTTATTGTTCATCTAAAGGTTTTATTGTAACACTATCGATTTTTTAGGTTGTCATTTCAAAAATATTGTAATTTTAACCTCGAAAAAAAGGGTGTTATTGGTAGCACCACTTTTCTATTCGAGGGTTGATTTTAAGGTTTTTGTTGCGATAGTACCAATTGTTAAGATGTAATTTTTAACCCCCTCAAAAAAGGACATGTTTCTATTCATATGTTGATTTTGTGGTTTTTCTTAGTAGATTATGGCTTTTTAAAGCAATGGTTGCAAAATGTTGTAATTTTAACCTTGAACAAGAAAATAATACTAATGGTAGAACAACTTTTCACTTTGGGGGTTGATTTTGAGTGTTTTTAACCTAATGGGATGATTGTTGTGACTTATTTCATGCTGCAACTCTACTTGCAGTTGCACCTTATTTTGGCTTCTTTCTAATTTGTGATAGCTTTAGTCATCAATAGTTTGGGATTGATATTATATTGTATCTTCATTGAATGTGCGAAAATGTAGTTGTTACAACAAAATAGGATCTTCATTATACTTGATCAAGTCACCGGTACATCATAATATAGATTTAAGTTATGCAAGTGTGATTTCCAATTCCGCAAGTGTGATTTAAATTTATGCAAGCATGATTTCCAATTTTGTAAGTGTGATTTAATTTATGCAAGTATGATTTCAATTCTACAAGCATGATTTACTTTCTGCAAGTGTGATTTCAATTCTGCAAGTGTGATTTGCTTTTTGCAAATGTGATTTCAATTCTGCAAGAGTGATTTACTTTCTGCAAGTGTAATTTAATTTTCGCAAGTGTGTGACTTTTCTTCTCACAAGTGTGACATTTGTTTTCTTGCAACTGAGACGCTAGTCTAGTTTGGTGACTTAATTAAGTATCTTGAATCATTGATTTGTGAAATTAAAATTACTACAACCCTTTAGAAAAATAACACTAGTCTTGCATATTCGGTGCACGACTATTCGTAAGTAAGACCCGACCTCGGATTGATAATTAAATGTACAACTCTTCAATTGTTTGCTAATTAATTAGGAAGTAATCGAAATTTCTGTCATTTTTTGCGTCGTTGTCGAGGAACTGTCAAAAGAAGTAGTTGTGTGGATTTCCATTTAAAGTGGTATGATTTATTTTCAACAATTCATAGAATGTTTTTCTAGTCTTTTCTATGAGAAGAGTTAGAGATCAACAAGGTAGATTTATTATCTCTTCCAAAAAATCCCAAAAAGATAAAAGTGAAATTCAATCAAAAGAGGAAAAGGAACCCAATCAGCCAAATTGCTTATCACCTACAACAATTTTTCTTTCCAAGAAAAATCCTGAAGCATCTCCTCAGGAATCATAAACTTTACAAGGATCTTTGCACACTCAGATTCCTCTTTCGGAAGAACACATCAACAAACAATATCACTTGTTAGAGTTCCTTTTTCCCGAGGCACCTTTATAAATAAAGGAAAACCCTTAAAAATAAATGACACATAAGATTGTCAAGGAGGAACCCTCTACTTTTGGATTTCCAATCAAAGAAACAAATGAGAAGACCAAGATGAAGAACATCCCTCATTCAACTTTGTCAAACTTTCATGGATTATCCAAGGAAGATCATGATACCTTCCTCTTCGAGTTCGACGTACTTTGCAGAAGCTATGACTATGTAATGAATACCCAGAAGCTGAAAAATTTTCCCACCACACTCAAGAGCATTGCACTTCGATGGTTTATGGGTCTTGGACAAGATAACATCCGCTCATGGGACCAAATGACAAAGAAATTTCTAGGCAAGTACCAAGACTACTGCAAAGATAAAGAAAGAAGAGAGGAAGTCTTTAAGATGATGCAACATAAAGATGAAATCCTTGAAGATTATTTTGAACAGTTCACCTATAACATACAAAAGGAAAAACAAGGATATTTGGATCCTGAGACACGACATGTCTTATTTCTAAGAGGAATTTGAGATGATTGTATAGAACTCCTCAACCTAATGGGCGGGGGAGATGTTTATTAGTTAGAGTATGATATTATGTTGGCACAGGGGCAGACCCAAGGTTCAACGCTACAACAATGCACCAAAAAAACCCTAGCTACCGACCCTTTCAGCAACACCTGCGAAGCAGATGAAGTCTCACCCGAGGTAGAGGCAGGGGTGGTTGCAAGACTCAGGTGTATGCAACCTTAGCTGGGACACGGATCTATGATTATAACACTTATCAATCACCTAGCATAGATTATTCATCAATATTCAACCCTCATGATACTTCGCAGATAGCACCGAGCATCGCAATATGTACTTAGATCTAAGATAATTCAACACTTAGCCACAACAAGATAAATTAGATTCGGCAGATCAAGCACTAAGCATCTTACATACCAGATCTAATATTCATTCATATCTCAGAAGAACAAAGCATAAATAGATCTATATAAACAAATCAAAGCACTTAGCAAAGGAAGAGACAAACACATCAGGTCGAGGAACAGAGCACAACACACATATTTACCATGGTTCACCCCCACCCTGGGGCTACGTCCACAAAGTCTTATTTTGTATTAGCTTTAGTTAATCAGGTTATAGCACAGAGCCATCCAAATCCCTCTTCGCATAGGACAGAAGATCTGCACAGCTCACTAGATCCTTCTTCCTTGTACTACAACACAAAGCCTTCTACAGTCTCTCACAAGGACTTGCACTCGGCTCTGGAAGTCTTACACAAAATGCACAAAGCCTTGATCACACAGATTCAACCCTCGACACTTAGCCTACATCACATAAATATATCATCCACTACTTCTCTATATGGCCTAGGCATCTATATATACATACAAAATAGGCCTAAACATGGGTAAACCCATGGGCCAACATCCCAATCCCATTACATTATCCCCCAAAACCCAAAAAGGGGTCTAGCTTCCATGATTTTCGCTTCGCATTGCGCTCCATCTTTGAAAAGTTGTCGAAGTCCCAAAAATGGTCAAATATGACCAAGTGTTCCTCAAAACTTGGTCAAGGCCAACATATTATCCTGGAACTTTGTTGTAAATATTCCAAAGGCACATAAAAAATAGGAAAAGGACCAAGAGATACACTGACAAGAACTCACAAGACTACTAGAGGTGGAGTCATCAGAGTAGAAATCGGGAACATTTTAGAAGACTTCAATATTGATATAGTTAGTTTCGTGAGCTCCTAATTGGATACATTGTAGATGAAGAAGAAGGAGGAAATAGAACGAGCTTTGGCTATATTTTGTCCGAGATGCAGAACAAGGCACCCACAGAAAGAATTCTCATTTGATTGGAATGAATTTTGTGGAATATGCAGTGAGGATCACACTACTCAAAATTGTCCATCCTTACCAGGAATAAAATCCATCTACTAGAAAGCCGAGGAACTAGAACAATTATGATATGTCTCATAGAAGTGACCTTGGCATCCTAGACCTCAAGGTATGATCCAAGATCAATATAAATATTTAAATTCATATTGGACTAACCCTTCCATGTAATATGCTTCTCAACCATGGGATATGATAACACAATAATGGGTATCTCTTTCTCCTCCAAACCAGTTATGGAAACATGGATAGAGAAACCCCAATGTAGGAGGGCCTCAACAACCTATAACATAGAGCCTATGACATAGCCACCCATGCAACTCCTTCTTCCTCCTTAGATGCAGGCATCTACATCCACCCTCCCCGACCACAACTACCTACAAAACCCATTCCTAACCCTAATAACAAAATGTCAGGTCAACCAACACAAGTCGATGTACTTGCAATCTACTCAACCTATTTTATCTCTTCCCAGGAATGTAACGATATTCACCTCTGATATGGGAAGACACTAACCAAGGACCAACCTTGTATTAGCATTGAATATTTGAATGAGGATGTCCCAAATGAAAAATCAGAACAAAAACAATCTCAGGAACCTTGAAAAGCTGAGAATGCCCACCCAAAACTTCAAGACCCACCCCATCCTAAAAGGCTAAACCGAGAGAAACCTTTTGCACATATTGAGTTTGATTTCTTAGGAGAACTAAAAAATGTGTGTCAAAATACCACTATTTCAAGAAATTAAGGATGTTCCTATTTATTCAAAAGCGACATGAGAAATTTGTTTGAGAAAACCCAGTAGGAAATGAAAAGATTCTCAAACTGTTCACGTCATAGGAAAAATATCATGTTTAATTATGGGGGGGTTCACGCAGCTAAATACTTTGACCTTGGCAGTACAATTGTTAATGTGCAAATAAAAAATGTGTTTATTAGTAAAACATTAATTGAACTTGGGGTTGCCATCAATGTTAAGATACCCAAGACTATGCAAGCCTTAGGTCTTATAGGCCTTAGTAAAATCCCAACCATACTTTAACTTTCCGAAAAATAAACTGTTAAACCAGATGGCATATTAGAAGATGTAGTGATATTTATGGATTCATGGGAATATCCCATTGATTTCATGGTCCTACAACCCAAAACCTCTTCGGGCGAGTATTCTCTCATCCTGGGAAGGCGTTGGCTAGCCACTACCAATGCCTACATTAGTTGAAGGTCAAGCAACATGACCATCTCTCACGGGGCATCCACAAAATAATTAACCTTCTACCCTCCCACTAAACCCAACATAGACTTAGAAACACAACTTTGCATTGGCGGAGAAGAGTGTGATGAAGAAGGGGAATCCCATCAAGTCCTCTCCATAGATCAATACCTAGCCATAATATATAAAATAGAGGATGACAAAATCAATGATTTTATAGACTCCTCCTCTTCCTCAAAAAACACACATATTCTCGAGCATGTTTTGCAACCAGAAAGTCAAGTTTCTTTAACCTCAACAAGCTTCTCACCCATAGAACATGCATCCCCACTAGAAAAAGATCAAGGATCCCTTATAGAAACCATATAAATCATCCCAAGTAAAACCGTGAAAATAAACCAAGGACTAACTGGAAAAAAAGGGGTGATTGGTTAAAGTTATACAAAAACGCATTGATGCCTTTGCATGGGATTACTCTGACATGAAGGGAATTCATCCTGACCTATGCACACATCACATATGTATTAAGGAAGCATCTAGACCCATCTGCCAACCCCAACACTGGATGAACCCAACACTGAAGGAAATAGTCAAAGAATTACAAAAATTGCTTACAACTAACTTCATCTATCCAATTTTTGATAGCTAGTGGGTCTCCCCTCTTGTCATGGTACCAAAGAAAAATGGAAAATAGATAATTTGTGTATACTATAGGGAACTAAATAAAGAAACACATAAATACCACTTCCCTTTACCATTTATTGACCAGGTCTTGGACACATTAGTATGGAAGAAATACTTTTGTTTCCTCAACAGATTTAGTGGATATAACCAGATCCAAATCACACCCAAAGACCAAGAGAAACAATGTTCACCTGTCCTTGGGGGACATTATCCTATTGTGTTCTACCATTTGGGTTATGCAACGCCCCTGACACCTTTCAGTGATATGTTATAGGTATATTCTCTAATCTAATTCACAATTAGGTGGAAATATATATGGATGATTTCACAACATATGGGAACAAATTCGATGAGGCATTAACCAATCTGGAGAAAACACTAATAAGATGAAAAGAGTCAAATGTTTCCCTTAGTATTGAAATTTTTTTAATGATGGAAACTGGTGGCATCATATTAGGACATCACATCTCATAAAAATGTGTTCAAGTCGATCCAAAAAATGTAAAGGTAATAATAAATTTTCCAACTCCAACTTCGCAAAAGAAGGTACAAAGTTTCCTAGGATATGTTGGTTATTACCTTAGATTCATTGAAAAAAATTCACGCATTTCTCATCGATTATTTCCTTTACTTAACAAATACATTGATTTTGTATGGATGGAGACATGCCAACATGCACTTGATGAATTTAAAATCAAAGTGTCTGAAGCTCCTATTTTATGAGGACCTGATTGGTCCCTGGAATTCCAAATTTCCACAGACGCATCATACCTATTTTCAGATCCGTTCTCAGACAACTTGAAGGAAATGAATCATATGAAATTTACTATGTCAGTAAGAATATATCACATGTAGAATTGAACTATACTGTAACCAAGAAAGAGTTTCTTGTTGTTATTCATGCAATAAACACGTTTAGGAACTACATTACTGGATATTCTGTAGTTTTTCATACTAATCACGTTGTTATTAAATGTTTAATGAACAAACCGACCACCAATGGCATGGACACTACATGGTTTCTTTTATTACAAGAATTTGATATTATCGTCCTAGATAAACGAGGAAAAGATAATGTAGTTGGCAACTTTATTTCTAGAATAATATCTAATGAAATGAACCTCCACTAGAAGATTCCTTTCCAGATGAACACCTATTTGTAGTATCTATTAACTCACCTTTTTTTTTCATATAATTCTAACTTTTTGGCTGCAGGAAATCTCCTGCATAATCTAACTCCCAAATAGAGACAAAGTATAGTCAGGAAAAGTGAAACATTTTCATGGATTGATGGTTGCCTCTTCTACACTGGGCCTAACTTGATTATCTGAAGATGCGTACGGGAACACAAATTCCATGAGATACTAAAATCCTGTCATGATGGGGCATGTGGGGGCCATTCTTAAAATAAAATAACTGGGTACAAGGCACTCCATAAAGGGTATTATTGACCCACACTTTTCATATACGCCAAAGAGTATGTGAAGAGGTGTGAAAAATGTCAACACATGGGTAGACCTGTACAAGTAGATGAAATGTCGCTATAACTACATATGGTGTTAGAACATTTTGACAAATGGGCCATTTATTTTGTGGGACCAATAAATGCTTCTTCCCATCGACACTCCTACATCTTCGTCTTCATAGACTATGTTACACCTCTATAGAATAAGTAGTGAAATCATTGTGCAAAGTGCATCCCTTGTCCTACAAACAAAGGGATCTTTGCAATATACCCAGGGAGGGTAATATTGGGTACTTGCAATCTTTTAGCCAAGACAACTTTGATGAAATTATGCTTGTTTCTAGGGTTTATAGAAATAATGACCTGGGTGATGAGATGTGTATGAACTAATCAAGGAGAAACATGACTAGAGAAGGAATGAGTCATATTCAAGGCTTCACATGCACATTTGGGTTATAAAGAGACAATTGTGAAGGATCAAGGAGTAATTTCAATTATTTTGAAGAGAATATTACAACACTTTAGCAATCATCATTGGTTGATCAAATTTTGGTTCAACAAATTGTGCACATAATGTACAGTATTATATTATTAAATTGATTGGATAGTTTCCTATTTTGCCTAATTTCTTGGAGTATTTAATCTATCTATTTCTTGTAGTTTCTCACTTGAAAGGATTGAATCATTCAATAAAATTGATCACTTGCTTGTTATTGTATGGATGTTGTTTTCCTCCATAAACATTCAAGAATTGGGGATGATAGAGATGAAAAAAATCATAGATTGATGAGACATCCTTTTGTTAGGGTTAATTCCTATTTTTATATAAACATGGTTATACAATCCAATGATTCAAAAGCATTTAGGATGAAAGAAATTTTCATGAAACAATTACATAAAATTCATATGCAAGCATCCGTAAGTTTATTTAAGTTCAATAAGAGACCATGCAATTTTTGCACTCAGTGGTCACTTTTGAAAACTATAGATTAGGAGCTTGTGGATAGTGTGCTCCCAAACACACTTGTAGGATCTTACAACACTCAATTATTCTACTCAATTTGGTTTTTATGTCCCTTGCACAAATTTACCATGTGTCCCTAATGTCTTTCGGAAGTGGGTTACAACTTTCCATAAAACAAAAAAAATTGTGACTAAGCTCAACAAACCATTGATTATGTTGGACCCATGACATCAAATTACAACTTTTTTTATTTGACAATTTTTGGAACTAGGGCTTTGCTCAATAAAAGACAATGTAATTTTTACACTTAGGGGTCAATTTTTTTAAAGTTTGGATAAAGATATTGTGGATAGAATACATGTTGGTATTTATCAAATACACATGCAAGTTCTAATGACTCTCAATTATGTTGCTTGATTTGTTTTTTTATGCCCCCTACAAAACATTGCCTTGTGTCCTTGAATAATGTTTTAGGAAGTGAATTACAACTCACCATAAAATGATAACCAGGATTCAGATTGACAAAATATTAATTATGTTGGACTCAAGACATATTATTACATATAGGGGTGTCCCTATCCCATGAGTATATGGTCTAGATCTTTCTTTATATGATAGTTTTTGGAACTAGGTTTTTTGTCAATAAGAGATAATGTAATTTTTGCACTCAACAAGAATGACCTTTGCTTCCTCAAAATATCTGGATGGAAGATGGTCTCAACTTCCAACTAGTAACCCAAGGGACTCAACTAGATTGGTCACCTCTTCCCCAGAATATATCGAGGGAGGATAATGTGATTTATTAACTAACCCTAAAGGAGTGTTAGTTTTAATGTTCATCTAAAGGTTTTGTTTGTAACAATATCAATTTTTTAGGTTGTCATTTCAAAAATGTTGTAATTTTAACCTCGGAAAAAAGGATGTTATTGGTAGCACCATTTTTCTATTTGAGGGTTGATTTTAAGGTTTTGGTTGCAATAGTACCAATTGTTAAGATGTAATTTTTAACCCGCTCAAAAATGACCTTTTTCTATTCAGATGCTGATTTTATGGTTTTTTTAGTAGATTATGGCTATTTAAAGAAATGGTTGAAAAATGTTGTAATTTTAAACTTGAACAAGAAAATGATACTAATGGTAGCACCACTTTTCACTTTGGGGTTTATTTTGACTTTTTTTAAAACAAAAAATATAGGTTTTTATGGATAGAGTTCTCATTTTGAGGTCACAATTCTCCTCAAGTCGATAACTATGTTTTTATGAGAAGTTGATAAGTGCTCTTGATATAGTTAAAAATGCTCTTTGCAACCTTCAAGTGGCTACCTATTGGATCTTGCATGAACCCTAGACACCACACTAATAAAAAAGGAAATATGATGTCATTGATTTACATAAATAAGGCTACCAACATGTTTCCTGTAGAGAGTAGCATCAAATTTTCAATGAGTCTCACTCTTTAGTCATATTTACTTCAACTAATAAGGTGTATCACACATTTTACAATCTTCTATTTTGAATTTCTACAATAGATTCATTACAAATTTATGTTGATAAAGGAATATACCATCATGCATTTATAACATCTTGGATGCCTAGAAATAAATGCAATAGACCAAGGTTGGTCATTTCAAATGTATCTGCTAATTGTTTCTTCACACCCAAAATTAGAATAACACTACCTCCAATAATGAATAAATCATAAACATATAGTCAACAATTAAAGTAGCAACACTCACATTTAAAACATAAATATTGTGATCTAATTCATAGTGTTTCAAAGAAAAATTGAAAAAGAACTAGCCATTCTTCTTATGCCACATATTATGTTCTTGTTTCAAACCATATAAGGATTTCTTCAGTCAACATGTAAAACTTCCATCCTTCTTAAATTCCAGGGGTTTATCTATATAAAACTCCTTACATAGATCACCATGTATGAAAGAAATAATGATTTCCATATGATGTACCTCCCATCCAAAACGAGCAACAAATGAAAGAATCAATTGAACATAATTCATCTTTGGAATAGGGGAAAATGTTTCAAATTAGTCGATACCTTCTTCTTGAGAAAATCCACTTACTACCAAGCAATCCTTATTCCTTTCAACGAAACCTTTAGATGTGAATTTAATCTTGCAAACCCATCAACATTTCACCACATTATTTCCTTGTGGTATAGGAACTAAATCCCAAATTGTATTGTTCATCAAATAATGATACTCATTATCCATAGCATTATCCCATGCGGGTCAATCATTTGAATATGTACCAAGATAACATGCCTCTAGAACCTGTCCCATTAGAGCAATGTTATCATATTGTTTCTAGCCTTTAATTTTTCTTGAGTCATGTATATTTCCTTCAGCATCATCCATAGCTTCAATAATATTAGTCACCCATCTAGGAAGACAAATGTCCCTTGTAAAGGGAGTTCCTACATCAAAATCACTAATAGTTGAATGATTAAGTGGTCCAAAACTCGTGGTTGACTCTATTGTGGGAGACCAACTATAAATTAGGTTTAGCACATGAGTTAAGTTTCTAGTTGAAACAATTGTTGACACATTGGTGGATGTAGTGTAGTAGTCACTCCATTATAATTCTTTAAGGGATTTCTAATTAAAAATTTGGAACACGTGTTCAATATAGAAATACATTTACTTATAAAAAATAACATACCTCCTACAAATAACCTATTATTTGACAAGATCAAACAACCTATAAGGTTTCAATTCATTAGAGTATCTTATCATAACACAAGCATGATGCTTTGCATCTAACTTCTTCCTCTTATCATCTGCAATAGCCCAATATATGCATCCAAATTTTCTAAGGTGTCCAATTTAGGGTTTCCTTCCACTCCATTTCTCAAGAGGATTCATATCCCACACATCTTTTGTGAAAATCATGTTCATAACATGGTATGAATAGTAAACAACCTCTACCCAAACCTTTGGCCTAAACCAAACACCGTGACATTTTGACCAAGGTTTGATTCTTCCCTTCAACAACATCATTTTTCTAAGGTGTGTAAGGTACATATCTTAGCAAATAAAACCATGCTAGGACAAGTATCTATCAAAGGCATTCCTCACATATTCTCCTCCATTGTTAGATCTTAAACATTTCATAGGTCAATTGCATTGTTTTTCAGCCAATTCCCTAAATTCCTTGAATTTTTCAAAGAATAATCTTTATTTTTCAAGAAATATATCCAAGTATACCTCGAAAAATCATCAACAAAAGTCAAAGACTAA
>ML798925.1:96190-139661 GCA_009831015.1 Picea engelmannii | reverse complement strand
ATGATTTTCCATTTGCTCACGGAAGGAGTTTCTCCGTGCAGACTTGAGAAAGGTCCTATCTGCTACACAAAAACTGAACCACTGACTGCCAATCAAAGTACACAAAACACAGCATCAACATGCAGTTCATGAGAGGGAGATCGGTTGAATTAACCAGATCAATGAGAGTGATAATGAGAATGGTTTATAATAAATGGTGTGTCATTGTGCCTCCAAATGACACACTGCAAATAAACAACTGCGTGACAGCAATATTTATTTGATGAATTACTGACTTACTTGTAGATATGATAAGTGCTTCTGCAGCATGATTGAGGTTAGCCCTTTCACCTAACAACTGCAAATTATTAAGCCCTTGTTATACATTAACCCAACCCCAACAATTAATCGCTAGGTCCAATTATATGCATATTAATATTTCAATATTTTGAATTGAATTAAATTGGTACTGGTAGATTCGATAAGACTCGCTGTGGGAATGGCGGAAGCTACGCATGCAATTGTAGCAGCCTTGGAGATACAAAAAGATTCTGATTCGGGGTTCATCACAAGCTCGGATCGAGATAATCTGAAATGGCTTGAAGACAGGCGTAGGCTTTTGTTGGTGGATCAATAAGAAACTTGGAGGCTAAAAAGAAGAGCTATATGGCTTGAGAACTGAGATTATAATACAAAATTATTTTAAGCCTATGCTAAGGGGAGGAGAGCAGAAAACACTATTTGGAGCTTAAAGGATCAGGAGGGCAGATCCGTCACTTCCTTTGAAGGCCTTGCTAGCCTGGGTAAAAACCATTTTCAGACCTTATTCAAAGTGGACATGAGAGTCAACATTGCAAAGATTATAAAGGTGGCACTATACCTTCCAAGCTTCGTGGATGAACAAGGGAACCGAGATTTATTTGCTGAAGTCACTGAAGCGGATTTAAAGGAACACTTTTTAGCTTCGAAGGATAAAATTCTTCATCCAGATGGATGGACAATAGAATTTTACAAGGGTTTATTTATCTAATCGGAGTAAATATATTAAAATTCATCGAGGAATCTCGTACCAATGGCACAATTCATAGTACTTTCAATTCAACTTTTATAGCCCTCATTCCTAAGGTAAATGATCCTCAGTCTTTTGATGATTTCAGGCCAATCTCTTTGTGTAATAGTATTTACAAAATTATTGCCAAAATCATAGCTCGTCGGCTAAAGCCTTTTTTTTATCGGAGGCCATATTCAAAGAACAATTCAGATTTTTAGAAGGGCGCCACATACATGAGGCAATAGGGGTAGCGCAAGAGGGCCTACACAACCTAAAGACCACAAGAACAAAGGGGGCAATCCTAAAGATTGATCTATCAAAAGCATATGATAGAGTGAACTAGGATTATATTCTACTTCTTCTTACACATCTCGGATTTGAAATTCCCTTCATAAAATGGGTGATGGCATGCATATCTTCGGTCTCATTTGCAGTCTTTATCAATGGGGCAGCTTCTCCTTTCTTATTTCAAAAAGAGGTCTGCGTCAAGGCTTCCCCTTACCCCCACTCCTTTTTCTTTTGGTAGCCGAAGGACTCAGTAAGGCTATAGATACAACAACCAGGGCAGGGAATTTCCAAGGAATTCAAGTTGCACCTCGGATGAGGATCACACATCTATTGTTCATGGACGATGTTCTCATTTTCTGTAATGGTCGGGTAGGAGATGCAGAGATTCTAGCAGACATTTTAAATCTCTTCCTCTTGGCTACAGGGATGCAAATGAACTCCCAAAAATCTACCATCACTACCTCTGAAATGGATAGAGAGGAAGCGACCGTCTATCATAGGCTATTTCCTTTCACAATTCAGGACATTTCAGAAGGTCTAAAATACTTTGGGTTTTAGTTGAAGCCTAACAAATACAGGAAATAAGACTAGAAATGGTTGTTAACAAATATGGAGAAAAGGTTGAATGGATGGAGTTTTAGGTCGTTATCTAGAGCAGGCAAAATCATTCTGACCAAATATGTTCTGGAAGCCATACTAGTTTATTAGATATCACTGGCGTGGATTCCAAAAGGGGTGCTAGAAAAAATTAGAAGGACTTGTTCTCAGTTTATTTGGTCTGGATTAGGGGATAAGTATACCCAACCTTGGGAAAAATGGGAAAGTATTGCGATGCCAAAAACATTGGTAGGATGGGAGGTCAAAAATATTTTCTTGTTTTTCAATGCCCTTGCGGCAAAGGTATGTTGGCGTCTCATTTCAATTTCCAGTCTATGGACATAGGTAGTCACACAAAAATACATCTCCCCAGATTCAGTAGAAGATTGGATCAGAACTCCAAACAAATCTGCATCTCACTGCTCGATTATTTGGAAAGCGATGATTTCCTCGTTCTGAGTGGTTGGGGATAGTCTTGCTTGGAGGGTTGGTAAAGGAAATCATCTTCGTATTGGAGTCGATCCTTGGCACAGTTTTGGGAATTCACATATTCTTTTGGAAGAACTAATCGATCAACTTCACATGCATGGTATCTTCTTCCTATCTCATCTCGCTAATACCCACTCAACTAATATATGGAATCAAGGATGGAGAAGTGCTATTTCACTAGGTTTAAACGAGGTTTATGCAGGCTTACTGAGAAATTATATTTTAGCACTCAAAAGAGGACACATAAGACTCACAAATAGGGAAGATGAATTAGTCTGGAAAAAGGACCCCCTAGGCTCCTACACTCCAAAATCTGGATACATAACTCTGAATATAGACCGAATTCAACAAAATCCAAGATGGTGGTGGAAGGGCCTTTGAAAGATGAAATGTCCCCAAAAAGCCAAAATTTATATGTGGGCAGCCTTAAATAATCGAATCCCAACATGGGATAATCTGAGTAGGCGTCAGATAAAAGGATCAGGTAGATGCTCACTTTGTAAAAATGAAAATGAATCCACTTTTCATATACTCATCTCTTGTCCCTTCTCCAAGAAAGTTTGGACAAAAACTTCCTCAAGTCTCAGGTAGAGATCCATATGGACTAGAGACACTTTGGAGCTGGCTTGGAAAAACCGGTCCCGTTACCCAAGAAATAAGGAGCTAAAAACACTTCCTCTCTTAATCAGTTGGGGAATCTAGCTAGCACATAATGCAACAATATTTAAATAAAAAGCCTCTATACCATAAGTGATTGCAACTCAAAGTCGATCAATCCTATCACACTTCCCCCAAACCAGAGAAGCTCCAACCTTGCGGGTAAGACAACAAGAGGATATCGAGTTTACAAAACCCTGGGTTTAGTTTGATGGAGCCTCTCAAAACTCAAAGTGTGGGGAGGAGTTGTTCTACAATTATCAAAAAACCATTGCTTTCATTTAAAAATGGGGTTGGGCAAAGGGACAAACAACTATGCCGAACTATTGGCGCTAAAGATTTTACTCCTATTTTCTAGAGAAAAAGAAATCCAACAAATACATATTTTTGGTGACTCTATGAATGTCATTAATTGGGCAAGAAAGCACCAAACTTGTCACAATATATTTATTTTCCCTATACTGGAGGAAATTTATCATTTGATGGACACATTTGATACTTTGGTTATCTCTCATGTATACAGGGACAAGAACATGGTAGTGGATTCTTTGTCCAAAGATGGATTGCTACTCTCTCTTGGCCATTGGCACATAACCAAAAAAAAGGGGAAGACGCAAATGTTTTTTTCATCGTCCGTTTATAGAGGAACAAGGCCATCTACAAGATTGAAGAACCAAACCACATACAAAAAGGTTGATCAACATTGTTTAAACTATAGTCTATGGGAATATATTATTCATGAACTTTTTAGGCTTCTTCATGGATGATTTTCTCTTTTTTGTACAACACTTACAACTTTAAACTTTTCAGCAGCAACACAATTGAAAGGACATAAGGAAAATATTTTGGGCACCTATTGAGTGTGCCTAGAAACAATCTTTGATTTGGAAATACTTTATCTAGATTTGTATGTATCAGGGAATTTTTTGATAGTAGTATTCTACCTTGTTCTGGGTGAGGTATGTTTAGATACAATGGTAGGCATATCAATTTGGGCTCACAAAAGCCAGTTTCTCTCAATGACCATTTTTTGAGATGGTTCGTGGCACAATTAGTGTTTTGTGCTTCTGAAGCACTTACAAAATGTAATTTTGTCTCTTTTAAGAAATTAAATTACATTTTTTTTCTAAGGAAAAAAAATTGCAGCAGCCTTGGCCCTTCTCTCACTGCTTCTGTATATATAGATGAATGCTCGGCACTACCAGAAACTTGAATACTCTGGCAGTATATATAGAAAGAAATATATGAGTAAGTGTGGGTGAATCAATAAATGATTGATTGTCGTTACAAGGTAGGCAGGATTGTAATAGACTGAACGATAATACCATGGCTTGGTGAGATGGCGAATTCGTGGTTTTCAGAGAGAGAAAGGGGTTAAGAAAACCACGTGTCGGCCTCTACTAGTGTATCTGTCCAGCCATATTCTTTGTGCTCCTCCTGTAATCTCAATGTGAAACTACCTCTTATTTTCTTGTTTTAAGGGAACCACCACTAGTTTAAGAAGCATCTCGTGCCCCCAGATTTTGTTTTGGATTTGGTTTTGCAGATGTTGTTTTTGTCGTGACCGTATTACATGAAACTATGTACAACGATGGCGTATCTTCCTGACTCATGGGGTATTGTACGTGCATATCGCATTAAAAAGAAATGAATTTGACTCGCATGAAGTGTTCCACTTAAAATATGAATTTTTTTGGTGTTCATATTTCATTTTGCAGTTTGCTATATGTTTTAAGTTTTTTTATTTTTTTTTGGGATATTTCTGGCGATATTTACCCCAAATAAGTGATTGTTGGATTTGCAGATCTGAGTGGTTATTTCTGTGTAATTTGGGTGTGGATTTTTTAGTAGGATGAATCCATTTATGTATTCAAAAATGCAATTTAAACAATAGAAAAGTATGATTTCATGCAAAGAAAAAAACCAAAACTTAAAACAGTTAGACAACTCCTTTAATTTTAGATGATGTAAAAATTGTAAATCCTAAAGTAAAGTGGGAAACACGTTGCACTCTTAATTTGATTTTTAATTTAGTCAAATATATTTAAGGTTCATAAATGCATTATTAAAATATCCTAATACCCCAACATTAACTTCATCTTTGGCCATCACATAACCACAGCCTGGATTGGGACCTCCTTATCTGCCTGTCTTGCCCATTGGACATCCAACGAGCGCAGCTACAAACTACTTCCGCCTTTGGTTAATTGGTTTATATCTCTGGCCATAAACAATAAGATATTCAACAATAAATCATCCACTGTTAACAATGTCACATATAAAACTCTTGGCTTGTACCAAAATTGGAAAGACATTCACCCAACCATTGGGGCAAAAAAGACATTAATTAGCCCTCTCATCGCAGAGGATACACCTACGGGCTGGTTTGACGGTGCAACACAATGCAGTGGAACATTGTGTGGTGTAGGTGGTCTGATAAGAACAAATAAAAACTCATTTTTCAGCTGGACTTTCTGTTGTGGCTCGAGCACCAACACAAGGGCCGAGCTATTGGGTGCCTGGGCTACTCTTCACTTGGCCTCAAGACTAAACATTGAACACCTTCAAATGATTGACGACTCTAGAGTTATCATTGATTGGTTGAACCATAACGACAATATCCATTCGATCGCTCTCCTGGCCTGGATGAACCGAATCAAATTACTTCAACGCCACTTCAAGAAGCTCATCTTTACTCATGCCTCCCGAGAGTACAATAGGGAAGCAAACCTTCTATCAAAGACAACTCTACCGAAAAAAGCAGGCCTGATCACTTATAACCAATGGCTGGATGGTCGTGAGGGCCCCACACATGTTATCAAAATATATTAGGACTGGAGGCACCAATCTCTGTCAACATTTTCAGTATTTCTTCTTTATTTGGCCCATTTGTAGCAGCGTTCCTGATTTTCTCTTGTAATCTGAAATATCTATACTCATTGCTCTGTTCTTTCACCTGCATATTGGATGGTAGACCAATTGTAGGAGAAATAATTTCCCCACGAGTTGTTTCTTTCTCCATTGATGTAACTGTTGTGAGAACACATTATATTTTTAATATAATTGAGTAATTTTTTCTGCTGAAAAACTTCAACTTTGGCCAATGACGTGTCTGATAGAATGTCGAAATAAACACATGAGGACAAAGGTTAGGCGACATTTGAGTGAATATAAGTAAAACATTATATATAACACCAATAAACATTATATAATATAACAAGTTTGCATAACATTAGCATGGGCAATACTTGCATCATCAGAGGTAAATAAAAAAGTATGAAATTTAATTACTGCAATGTGTAATGTAAGTTTTTAAAGGTAATTTGTGTTTTGCGAAATGCGGTGAAATGGAATGTGGATGGAAAATATATTGCTCTATCATGTCTGTGTAAGTTCATTTTTTTTTATTTCCATTCTGTGAATCCAACTCATAGTCAAACAGATTTTCCAACACATTTTTTGGGCAGAAAAACACCCACGTTTTAATGCTCTGCTACTTGGTTGTCGTTGAAAAGGCCTACGTTACATCTGGAATGATTCATATTAGTGGAAATCCTTAGGAGGCGTTGGCTAGATGGTAACCTGTGGCAGTTAAAGCCAAAAAAATCAATAAAATTTAGAATAAATAATACAACAACTACTTATTATGAAACCAAACACTATGATGGTTAGCAAATAGGGATTTAGGGTGTACAGAATCCCAACAACAGATCGCCTGTACAGATTAAACTTTCCTCCAAACGAAGGGGTTGTTTGAATTATTTGTGTGCATGCCGCATATGTATATACTTATTCTAGCATTCCTCTGCCTATTGGAAAGAAGCATTTCAATGGACAACTCTCTACATCCATCATTGCCTTGAGGGATACACATCATCACTGTGACTATCAACCATTCACAACATCCAACATTACACAACATCATTACTTCCAATATAGCATTAAATGAAAACCCAAGAGTAAATAATGTGGGATGTGGTAAAGAAGTGACACGCACAATAAAATACAAGACACCAAGATGTGTTACAGTAAACCATCCACAACATCTAGTGTTACAGAGCATCTAGTGTTCCAATAAAGCATTAATGACAAATCCTGGGAGTAAATAATGTGGGGGTGGTAAAGAAGCAGCACACACAGTAACACGAAACGCTGATGGAAACACCATGCACAAAAAGGCACCATAGTTACATATAACACCTGGTAAAGAAGATGAAGCAGAAGGGCACCCAGTAATAATAAAAAAATGTCATTGCCATGTTTTGTCATGCAAGGAAGTTAATGGTTGAAATCGTAGCCTTTCGTTTTTTTTTATTGTGACAACCAAGAATATTCGAAACATATTAAATAGTGCAAGCAAAAGTCACATCTATTATTAAAAGCTCATTAAATCTGACACTTTTCAATAGGTACACGCCTTTGAATGTAATAAAAATAAAAAATAAATCTATTTGCTAAAGTTACACTTTGGAGAAATATAGTGAAAGTTTTTTGATAAATGTCTAAACTAATATAAGGTGAAGACCTTCTGCTGCATGTATAATAATAATACTCAAATATACAAGAAAATTATTATGAGAGAATGCAATTAAATATTATATTAGGTTGAATTTAATTTAAAAAATTATATAACACCAATAAACATGATATAAATAATAATACAATATTAAAATATATAATAACGTGGAATTCACTTATGACATATGATGTTTACATAATAGTTTCTCTATCAACATTTAATGTAAAATAGTTCATCTATTAATATTCAATGTAAAATTTAAATTAAGTTTAATATTACTTTCAAAAAGTATATTTAATTATAATAATAATTTATTTTTAAGGTTACGATCAAATCAAACACCAAATTAATATATATTTGTTATACAAACACTCTTACTTAACTTATAAAGTAAGTTATTTAAATATATTTGTTATATACACTAACAACTTACTTGTAATATTAAAAAAATATTTCATTCAGCTGTGTGATTCTCAAGTACGGCTTTGGAGTACACTTTGTCGAGTTGATGTTTACATGAATAAAAAAATCGATATAGTCAAGTATTTTGTCGTCACTCGGTCATTTCACGGCAATAACCGGTACGAAGTGTGAACACATGTGCTACCATGTACGTCTGAGTTTCCAGCAGAGAAACAACGACGCCGAGAAGTCATTTTCACGGTTAGAACTAGGATCCATGAGTATTTTTGGAAGAAAACAAGTTAGAGAAAGATTGTACCCAACCCTAGAATTTATTTAATGTAACAGAAAAAAGGTTTATGCCAGTTGTTTCACATTAAAACAATTTCTTGATCCCAAGAATGTTGCAGTTTGTTTTGCAATAACATTTTAAATCAATCAATGAATAATATGTGAGATAAATAAATTTAGATATTTAAAAAATAATAAAATTTAATATAATGTTAAATTTTAAAAATCTTGTAAATTTTTTTGGTTAACTAACATCTAATATGTAGTGGCAAAACTCATGGCTACAAACCATGCATGTTAGGCAGGTATAATATAGGTAAATTGTTATATAACTAGCTTTTGATTTTTCTGAACATACAAATATTAATATTATTAAAATTACTTATCAACCATGCAAGTGAGCTACACGTATTTATCAACCATGCAAGTGAGTTGTCTAAAATTCACACAATTTTATGACAACTTTAATATAAGCAAGTATTTTGAACTCAAACCATTTAACCAATGAATATTCGATCATTCTCATCAAGGTGAGGACGAGTTAGTTGCATGTATCCTTGTTTCTAGTAGTGGAAACATCTTTATTGACAACACTATTTGCAAAGTACTTCATGTTTCAAATATGGATCCAAATTTGTTTCATGTCTATTGCACAACTCACACTTAAAAGGGTAGAATTTTCACCTAACAAATGTGTTGTAAAAGATATTGGGTTGTAAAAAATATGGGTTATGAATATAGGATTGTTGCTTCTTGGTATTGTGATGAAACAAAGAAGATGTACAAACTTGGTAAACCATAATCATCTAACAAACTAGCAAAGTTCATGGTTACGATTGTAAAGGTGAATGCCTTCATATCACTTTTGGCATCATGATATTAGGCATTCAAATTATGGATCTATACTAACATAAGGACCAACAACATGGTTCAAGAGTTTATTTTCGTCCACCCTCCAAGTAGTGTTTGTGAAGGATGACTGCTAAAGAAACGACATTTAGAATCCTTCCCCGAGAACTAACCCCACCATGCCACTCAACCTCTTGAGCTTATGCATAGTGACATTTGTGAACTCATGAGAAATCTCTCTATCTCCATAAAAAAGTAGTTCCTCACATTCATTGATGACTACACAAGTTAAGAATCTTCTACCACTCACAGATAATTTGGTCCACACACATGAAATTGGAATTTGCCCAATATGTGTTTTCTTAAAAGCAGTTTTATTATGACCATTCAATGGTCATGCGTATGAAAAAAATTGGGGACGTAGTCTAGTTATTATATTTAGTTATGTTTATTACATTTTTAGTGCTTAATCAACCCCAAAAATGTTTTAAGATAAGCTATATGACCTACTTTAATCCTTAAAAATAATGGCATTTTAATTAATGTTTGTAAGCTCTTAGCTCTTGGTTAGCCCTTAGATAATCTCAAGTTGTGTTATATAATATGCCTTCATGTTTTGTGAGCTTTAGAAGTTTAGGGTTGGGGAAATCTTTTTATTTCAAACTTCTTTTGACAAATATCTTTCTGTTGACATTTAAATTGTTCAACCACACATGTATTCCAACAGAGGATGAACACCTTTAGTAACCACTAACACAACTAGATAAAGGGTCAACACACTGATATTTTGACATGGTAAAACCCTTACGGGGAAACATCCACGACCCCAGCCAGCGCGGACACTTGGAGCAATTTATTAATGCAAAAGAAAAATATTACAAAGAGATTTTACAAGAGAGTTTCTCACAATTGATCATTGACAAATGACCCTCCATGCTCTTTAAATAGAGATCATAGACCAATCGGTTGTTAAGCCACATATCAATGTATCTGTTAAGATCGAGAAGAATATGAACTATCATATCACTCTATGTCGGGATCATATTGTGACCGTTAGATTTCCTAACTACAAATGTATACTAAAGAAACACACTTTTACCTAACGACACATTCGACCAAGTAGATCTTAACTAACTTCTAAGTTTCTAAATATCCTAGCATCCCCCTTAAGAACAACTTGGGATAGGATTGAAGGATTTACAATAGTGACACAATAGGAGAAGGAAAGAGGCATTAGAGACTATCCCCACTTAATGACAACTTCATGAACGCCTAACATAGATTGAAGTTTTGAAAACTTGACTTTTGTAAGAGACTTTGTGAAAATGTCTGCAACTTAAAATGTCTGCAACTTGATCTTCTGTAGGGAAAAAGAGCACTTTAATAACTTGATCATCAATGCGATTTCTGATCAAGTGCATGTGTAGCTCGATGTGTTTTCTACACTGATGTTGAACTAGGTCTTTGACGAGATTGATGGAACTCTTATTTTTGCACAAAAGGCTAGTTAGATGTTGCTGCTGGAATCCAAACTTTGAAAGGATCTGTTGAAGCCATAGGGCTTCCTAACATGCATTTACCGTTGCTCGATACTATGCTTTTACTGAAGAAAGTGCAATAGCCTATTGTTTCTTACAAGACAAAGTGACAGGTCTTGAACCAAGGATGAAAACATAACCTACAGTAGACTTCCGATCACTAGGGTCGTCAACCCAATCTGAATCAATGAATCCAACCAATAAAGGAGTCCCTCATGAACTGTAATGTATCTCGAACTGAACTATACCCGGTACATACCAAAGTATCCTTTTAGCTGCTTTCTAATGGTTTTCATGGGGTGTTTGCATATACCAGGCAAAAAGACCATCAAAAAAGGAAAGATGAGGACAAGTATGAGTCAAGTATAAGAGGCTACTAACTAACTGACCGTACAAAGTGCATCAACTTCGGGAGAAGTACATGTGGCAACAAGCTTGAATCTAGACTGGAAAGGAGAAGGGGATGATTTACAATCTTCCATGTGGAAGTGATGAAGAAGGTCACAAGCATACTTAGACTGGGAAATAAAAATTCATTCCTTGGTTTGTAAAATTTGGAGGCCAAGGAAGTAGTGCAAAAGGCCTAAGTTTGTCATTTCAAATTTCTTCTTAAGGCTAGTTTTCACATGGTTTAAAAGTTTTGAGTAACTATCAGTAAGGATAAGGTCATCAACATAAAGGAAAAAGATGATGACATGGATTCCTACTTTCTTAGTATAGACATTAGGATCATAATGGCATCTAGAAAATCCAGTGTCAATAAGAAAGTTGTCCATTTTGGTATACCAAGCTCGGGGAGCTTGCTTAAGACCATAAATATATTTTTTAAGGAGAAAAACAAGGATAGAATCATTCTGGACATAACTAGGAGGTTGTTCCATGTAGATTTCTTCTTGTGAATCCCCATGAAATAAAGAAGATTTAACATCCATCTGATGGACCTCCCATTTATGTGAACAAGCAAGGGAAAGAACAAGGCAGATGGAATTCATTTTGGCGACAGGGAAAAGGTTTCAATCTAGTCAATTCCTTCAACTTGGGAAAATCCTTTGGCAGCTAACCGAGCCTTGAGTCTTTCAACACTTCCATATGATGCATGCTTAGTTCTGTAGACCCATTTACATCTAACAGGTTTTCTTCCTTTCGGAAGAGGTACACGATCCCAAGTATCGTTTTCCATTAAAGAACGATACTCTTCATTCATTGTTGTATCCCAATCTGGATGATCTGAATCTTATGCAAATGAACTTGAGCCAAAAGAGAAGAGGTTCGCTGGAACTATGAACGTGTATGACGTTGATCTAAAGGATCACCGAAAAGATCACCAACTGCTTCTCCTGTTGAACAAATCCATCTAGGAAGCAATGGTGATGGTGTTGGTACAGGTTCAATGGACTCATCTAGAGGAAGGTGAGAAGACAGAGGTGGATTTTCATCTTCAATGTCATCATCTGAAGAAGAAACCAGAATAGGAACAAAGGAAGGCACAAACACCGAATATGGCTTGCAAGTCGAAGAAGGCACAAACCTCGAATTAGGCTCACAGGCTAGAAGATTTTCATCAAATTTAAAATCTCTTCTAATAATAATTTCATTACAATGTGGTTGAAGAAGCATGTAACCTTTGATGTATTCAAAATAACCAACAGATATACACTTCTCACTTTTACGCTACAATGCTTTCATTTTCTCATCAAGAATGTGATCCCATGCTATACTACCAAATATGCCGAAGTGACATACATTTGGTTTAATTTTAGTCCATGCTTCTTCTGGTGTTATATTTTTAAGATCCTTTGTGGGAGTGTGATTTACTATGTAATTTTCACAGTTGTTGGCTCCGCCCAATACTTTAGACTTAATCCCTTAGATTGGATCATACAATTAGTGTAAGGTACTAGATCTATTATAATAGCCAAAAACAGAAATATTGCAAAGAATAACATTGGAACAACATAATAGATGAAACCACAACACCAAAATAATACCTTTATTGATAGGAAACAATGTTCATTTGCCTCTTCGAGGGGGCAACCTCTTTTAGAGAAATGCTCTATTACAATAATTCTCAAGACAAAAGTTATCATACCCTCTACTCGTATTTATACTAAATGTATCTATCCAAAAGAACAATCAAGAGGAAGATCCTTCTAGAAGCGGAAGCTTCTATTAGGTCTTCTTACATTTGACTTATTTTTCTTTATTTCTAGGCATTATTAATATTGGCCTTTATTACATGGAAATATATTATTCTACCTACATGAGGGGTTAGGAAGGTTAGGTCCCTAACATTCCTTGCCCCTTAAAAACAATCGTTTCCTCAAGGCTTGAGATGAGGAAATTGTCGTAGAATGGTAGTTGGCTCCCGGGTGGCATCTGTTGGAGTTGTATCTTTCCACCAGACTAACACTTCCTTGATGGTGCACTGATGAAGATGACACTCATGTTGGTCCAAAACTGTTTGTGGCTGAAACCAGATGGAGCCTTCTTCATCCAACTCGGGAAGGCTGGTTTGATTTTGGCACTTAGTTCCAATCACCTTCTTTAAGAACGAGACATGAAAAATAAGATGGAGCTTAGAATGATTGGGAAAAGCTAACTGATAGGACACCTATCCCATGCACTTGAGAACTGTATAAGAACCATAAAATTTTGGCTCCAGTTTATGATAATGGTCGACATTAAGTGAAGCTTGCTTATAAGTTTGCAATCGAAGAAACACCTAGTCTCCTTAAACAAATTGATGTTTAGAGCGACCTTGATTTGCTTGTTGCTTCATGCAATTCTGATCCATGACCAAATTATCTTTGATGGTATGGAAAATAGCCTCTTGAACTATAAGTGTTTGGTTAACAACTTGGACCTTCGAAACACCTGGCATGTATGAGAGAACTGAAGGTGGATTTTGTCTATATAATGCTTCAAAAGGAGTCATGGAAGTAGTTGTATGGTAAGAAGTGTTGTACCACCATTCAACTAGTGGTAACCATTGAGCCCATTGTTTTTTCCTTTCAGATGCAAAATACCTCAAATATGTTTCCAAGCACTTGTTGACAACTTCAGTTTGACCATCAGTATGAGGATGATACGTTGTGCTAAGATGCAATTGGGTGCCATGTAGCCTGAACATTTATTTCCAAAAATTGCTAGTGAAAGTGGGATATCGATCAGAAACAATAGAATGAGGCATGCCATGAATATCAAAGACATGATCCATCAAAATTTGAGCCACAGTGGAGGTGGTAAATGGGTGTTGGAGAGCACAAAAATGAGCATACTTGGAAAGACAATCAAAGACCACCATGATGATTGACTTATTTCCCGATTTAGGTAAGCCCACAATAAAATCCATAGAGATATGCCTCCAAATAGAAGGTGGAATCGAAAGCTTTGACTATTTCTCCCGTGTTGCATTGAAAAACATCACATTCTTCCACAAACGTCCAAACGTCCTGTTTCATACCATCCATGAAAAAATAACGTTTGACCCAATCATAGGTTTTGATAAACCCCAAGTTCCCAGTTGTGGGTGTATCATGAAGCTTAGAAATCATCTTGGATTTAAGTTGTGACTATTTACTTAAATACAAACGACCTTTGTAGCGAACCTCATCATTGTGCCAAGAGTACCTGGGGGAAACTGGAGAATTAGATTGCAATTTGTGGATCAGATGCAAAATTTTGGGATCTTGTAGCCATTCCTGATGAACAACTTGGAGACAATCTGGTACAATGAAGGAGAGGGAAAAAAGGGACCCTTCATCTTCATATTTTCTTGAAAGAGCATCAACAACCAAATTTTATTTTCCTTTCTTGTAAATGATCTTATAATCATATCCAAAGAGCTTAGTCACCCATTTTTGTTTCTCCAGGGAGGAAGGGAGTTGATCCAGACAATACTTGAGGCTTTGATGATCTGTCTTAATTTGGAAGCGTTTCCCCAATAGATAAGGGTGCCAGAGATCCACTGCATGCAAAATAACTAACATTTCCTTTTCATAGATTGATTGGCTCAAATGTCGCTCTGATAGTTGTTTGTTGGTAAAGGCCAAAGTTCGACCATCTTGCATAAGGACTGCTGCAATTCCTCTCTCATAAGCATCACATTCCAGGACAAAGGTCTTTGTGAAATTAGGAAGGGCCAGGACTAGAGTGGTGCACATAGCTTCAAGATTTTGAGATTCTTGGGGCGAGGCCAATCCTGCATAGCTTCAATATTCTTAGGATCCAGTATGACACCTGCCTTTCCAACAATATGACCCAAGTACTTGACTTCCAAGGCTCCAAAAGAACATTTAGATTGTTTGAGGAAAGGTTGGTGCTGAGAGAGTAGATGTAGAACTCGATCCACATGAGCAAGGTGGGTTGTCCATGTTTTACTATAGATGATAATATCATCAAAGAAAACTAAGACAAAATGACGAAGAAAAGGATGGAAGACATGATTCATGAGGCTTTGGAAACTAGAGGGAGCATTACACAAGCCAAAGGGAATGAATGAAAACTCATAGTGGCCCTCATGAGTTTGAAATGCAGTCTTAGGAATGTCTACCTCTTTCATATGTATCTGGTGGTATCTAGAACAAAGATCAATTTTAGTAAAGAATTGGGCACCACTCAATTCATCCAAGAGATCATTAATGACATGAATGAGAAATTTGTCTTTGATGGTGAGTTTGTTGAGGGCGCAAAAGTTGTGACACATGTACCAAGAGCCTTATTTCTTAAGTACCATGACCATAGGATAAGAATAGGGGCTCGTACTAGGACGGACAATGCCTGTGGTGAGCAATTTTTGAACAATTTTCTCAATTTCATTTTTCTAGGCAAGGAAATGACGATAGGGATGAACATTGGGAGGAAGGTTGTTGGGGACAAAGGGAATGGAATGATCATGAACACCATGGGAAGGAGGAAGTCCCTGGGGAGTGGAAAAAACAACTTGATGTTTGGGGAGGATGGATTGGAGGTCTGACGACACAAAGGGTGTCTAAGTGGAGTGAATGAAATGGAGTTATGCAATAATTCCAGAATGACCTTTTTTGAGGAGGTTTTCCATGCGATGGGAAATGAAGATCTCAGGGGAACCTGTTGTGATGCCTTGAAACTTATATTGTTGGCCCTCCTATTTGAATTGCATGGTTAATTCCTTAAAATCCATGAGAATGGGACCTAGAGTCCTTAGCCATTCGACACCCAACACAATGTCACAACCACCCATGTCAATAGAAAACACATGATATTTCATGTGGTACTAACCAATTTGGAGATGCACATTTTCACAATTCCCCCCACATTTCATGGACGCGCCATTGGCAATCATGATTTGAAAATTATTGACTGCACGGATATAGTAATTAGTTTCTTGGGCAATGCGACAATGGATAAAATTATGGGTTCTTCCACTGTCAACAAGGATGATGACCTTCCAATGCTTAATGTAACCAATTAGCCTTAGGTTTTGGGGAGAAAAGAAACTAGTGAGAGAATTTAGGGAAATGACCGGTTCAACTTCAAGAGGGTTGGAAGGTGGAGTCATGTTAGTGGGTTTAGGTGACTCAGCCATAGGGGAGCCTCGACATCATCTTCAAAAACATCCTTGAAGATGGCCATAAAAAGTTTTTGTTCCTTACACTTGTGCCCAGTTAAATATTTGTCATCACAATCATAACAAAGGCCCTTGAGTTGATGTTCAACCATTTCTTCCCTGATCAATTTATAGATATTTAATGGAGTGAAAGGAGGAGTGGGAGTGATTGATTTAGGGCGAGGAATAAAGGAGGGTTTTCTAGCTTGAGAAGAGACAACTTGTTCTGCTTCCTTAGATATTTTTGTATCTTCCACCCAACTTTAATGCCGATCCATGAGGACATGTGTTATGTATCTAGAGAGGTAGTGGAGGCCATTTAATGTAAGGTGGACTATGTCCACTATATTATTAAATAAGGCCCACTATGATAGTTAGATATAATACATGTAAGAGGACTTCTTAGAAGGTTTTGATTCTAGAAGATTCCTCTTATAGAATTTTCTTAGGTGATGGTAGCACTATATAAAAGGGTTCAAGCAATGTAATAGGATATGAAGAGAAATATTGTATTTGGAGTTGAAACTCATTATGAGGTTTCCCCCTCGAAGAGGCAAGTGAACATGAGAGAATCCCTTCCATAATAGGATCCATTGTATGGTATTTCCCTACCTCAAGGGTTTTGATATAATAAAGTGTGTTTTTCATATATTATTCTTGGATCTATTCTAGTGTATTTTTTATCCATATCTTTGGTACTTAACAATTGGTATCGGAGCACTTTCCTTGGCACGAAGTGTGGGCAATTTGTTTTTTTTTTTCGGAGAAGAAAAAAAAGAGGGTCGCAACATTCCGGATGATTTCTGTAGGTTTTGGTGAAAACTTTGTAGAAAATGGTTGTATATATGAGTTCCTCTCATAAAAACACCCAAGTTAAAAAAAAATTTGTCTGAAACAGAGTCCAGGAAGTAAAGTTATTTGTATTTTAAAATCTGCAAATTTTCAGGGATTTTTCCACGGACGACGACACGATGTTTTGATTTTTGTAGCACCTGCAGGCTGAATTTTCTAAAACAAAAATTACATATCTGAGTTCCTCTTTCAAAAAGAGTTGATTTAAAAAAAAAATCATCCAAATCGGAGCTCTAAAAGTGAAGATATCATTGATTAAAATCAATCATTTTTGGGGTTTTTTATGACAGTAGTAAGATTGCAGAGTTCATAAATTTGCACAAGGTGTTCAGATAGCTACCAGATAAATTCCATTGGATAAATTATTTTAATATTTTTCTTTTTGTTATTATATGTGGTGTTTCCAATGGATATGCGCTCTCAACTCAGAAAATTCTACACATAATTGAAGCATTGAAATCCCAAATGCATGACACATTGCATAACTTTTAAGATGGTTTGAGGGATAGTTTTCATAGTATTCATGAGTCATTGGAGAGAATGCCGGAGAAATGTATTTTTGTGAACATCATGAATGAATATCATCAATAGGTGTATTCTTGGTATGCTTTGGAGGACGATTGTGATGATTGGCATATGGATAGTTGTAATTTCCGGGATGACATCCACTTCCCTCTTCTATTTGATGACTCTACTCCCTCTCAGGTAGAGAACTTCTTGGAGAGTAAACACGATCATTCTCTGCATATTATTCTTCAATTTTCTTACTCTCCAGTAGCAGTGGATGCATTTTTTGTCAATTCTAAATATTTCAATCCACATGACCAATGTCAATATTTAGAGTATCATTTTCAGTTGGTTCCCAAGTTCAATTATCTTCCGTGTGGAGTTCACATGAGCACTTGGACATGGGACCCAGGTTCAAAGTGGTAGTTCAACTACTTCAGCATGGTGGTTCACATTTATACATGGGACCTTGGTTCTCCAGTCTTCTTCAACATTATGGTCCACACTTATCCATGGGACCCTGGTATATGGTTGTACACCCTCATAACAAGCATTGAGGACAACACTTTCATAAGGGGGATAAAATGTTACGTAGATAGAGGGGTAGTGGAGGCCATTCAATGTAAGGTGGACTAGGTCCACTTTATTATTAAATAAGACCTACTATGTTAGTTAGATATAATAAATGTAAGATGACTTCTTAGAAGGTTTTTCTTCTAGAAGATTCCTCCTCTAGAATGTTCTTAGGTGATGGTAGTACTATATAAAGGGGTTCAAACAATGTAATGGGATATGAAGAGAAATATTGTATTTGGAGATGAATCTCATTAGGAGGTTTCCCCCTCGAAGAGGCAAGTGAACATGAGAGAATCCCTTTCATAATAGGATCCATTGTATGGTGTTTCCCTACCTCAAGGGTTTTGATATAATAAAGTGTGGTTTTCATATATTTTTCTTGGATCTATTCTGGTGTATTCTTGTATTCATATATTTGCTACTTAATAACATGGACACATATCTCATCCTTGAGGCCACTGATAAAACATTCTTGGAAAAAACCATCAGACACACCCTCTCTGCAAAAAGCCAATCACTCAAAAGAAGCTATAAAGTCTTTCACTGTGCCAGATTGTTTCAACTTTGTCAAACGATCTAAATGGTGGGTGTCAATATCAAAGTGTTCATAAAGTTCCACAACAAATTGTTTCCAAGATACATACCCTTGGAAGGCATTTTTTCGCCATTTCCAACATTGCCAACGTTCCAAATCTAGATGGGGAACACCATACCTTAGTTTGACCAACTCATCAGTAATGTCGTAAAAAGATAAATAGTGTTCCATTTGAGTGACCCAACCTATGGGATCCGAGCCATCAAATTTCTTCACCTCCATGCGAGGGGGATGCCGATCCCACTAAAAGTTGTGGGGAGGAAAAGAGGTGGACTGGGAGGATTCAAGACCATCAGGGTTATAAGGTGTGGAATAACAAAAAGGATTTGGGGTGGGATTAAAAAAGGCGGTCAAAGTGTTCACTGTGTCTTGGCATTGCTCATAGGTGGCGGTTAATTGAGTGATGGTTGTGGGAAGTGTTTTGAGCGGAGCAAGCCGGGATTTTATGTTATCAATAATAGAAATAATGGAAGATATATCACTACGGGTTTGGTCATGATCTTTGGCCAAGGTGGTGAGACATTTTTCCCAATATTGGCTGCGAGTGTGGGCCATGAAGATGGAACATGGGGTAAAATGGGACCGCACATAAACGAGTTAATGGTGATTGGTACCACTATGATCAGTGAAAAGAGAGGAAGTCAAAGGGATAGATTCCCAACAGGGGTGTCGGGAAGGGGTTGGGTCCATGGAAAAAAAATTGTTGAAAAATGATAGGTATGACTGCGATCAGGGAAAAGAGAGGAATCTAATGGGATAAGTCTCAAGTAATTTTCACTTGCCTCTTTGAGGGGGAAAAATCCAGTAGAGAAACACTCTATTACAATAATTTTCAATACAAAACTTCTCATACCCTCTACTCCTATTTATACTAAATGTATCTATCCAAAAGAACAATCTAGATGAAGATCCTTCTAGAAGCGGAAACTTCTTTTAGGTCTTATTAGATTTGAATTGTTCCTCCTTATTTCTAGGCCTTATTAATACTGGTCTTTATTACATGGAAATATATTATTCTACCTATGTGAGGGGTTAGGGAGGTTAGGTCCCTAACAATTATCCATTTCTTTTAATGTGCAATTATTTATCTCAACAACACCATTATTTTGTGGTGTATATGGTACAATGTGTTTCATTTGGATGCCCTATGTAGTGAAATAACTTGTAAAATTATTGTTCACATATTCACCTGCATTTTTTGTTCTTAACCTTTGAATTTGAGGTCCAGATTTCTTTTCCACAAGGGCCTTGTAGGCCAAAAAATTGTCAAAATTTTTGCTCTTAAGTTTTAAGAAGTAAACCCAAGTACGTCTAGAAAAGTCATCAATGAAAGTTAAGAAATACTTGCACCCATAAAAAGAAGGAGAAGAAAGTGGACCACACAAGTCATTGTGAACAAGCTGCAAAGGGCCCAAGGCATACCAAGAGACACGTTTGTCAAAATAGTCCCAATGATGTTTTCCGATAACACAATCGACACAAACATTATCTATGAATGAAACAAGAGGAAGACCAATCACCATCCGTTGATTACATAGTTGTTGCAATGAGAAATAATTTATATGACCAAACCGCTCATGCCAAAGTTTGCTCAAGTCATTGCTATGAGCAACAAAATCTGATGGAAAGGATGATGACCCAAAGTTGTCAAACTTGTACAATATGGTAATATCATCAACAATTCCAGTTGCAAGAATATGCTCAGGATATTTGAGATCCTTGATTACAACTTGGTGAGGTGAAGTTGTTTTACCTTCACCTGAATAAGTGATTTGATATACTGATAGAAATTTACAGGAAAGACAAGGAACACATAATACATCATTGAAATGACCATTATTTACCTGAATTGTTCCAGATCCTACAACACTAAGAGATCTATCATCACCAACAAATATATTCTTGGTGTTACATTCATTTAAAGTAGAAAATATGGCTTTCTCCTTATCCATATGATAAGATGCTCCAGAATCAATAATCCACTCATAAGAAGAAGAAGTAGAAGTTGCATTAAAGGAGAAACTAGAAGCAGAAAGTGCATGTCCATGAGAAGAAGAAGAAGTAGTAGAATCAAAATTGATGTTGTGATTCTTCATCGATGCTTCTAAAGTTTCCATCTTCTTGAAACATTTGGACTCATCATGACCATCTTTCCCACAAAAGTTGCAATGTCTATCAATCTTCTTATTTTTAGATTTTGCTCCTTTGTCACTATTAGGAACTAAAGTTGTCTTAGTGGGTTTGGGACCCTTGTTTTGCTTGTTGTTGTGGCGAGGATGTTTCTTTTTGGAATTCTTGGGTTTATCTTTCTACTAGGCGACTAAGGCTTTGTTGGAGGTACATGTAGTGCTGATCACTCCAAGTTGTACAAGCTTATCTTGCTCTCTAATCAAAGCATAAAAAAAGGACTCAAGAGTGGGTTTTTGATAATCTTTACCTAGAACCTCTCTCATGGCATAAAAGGTAGATACAAACACAAAATATGCACTACCTAGCTTAGAAATAATAATATAGATGCAAGGCTCTTCCTCCATCTTTATGTTACACTCTTCACATAAAATTCTAAGTGTTTTAAACTTAGATAGATAGTCTTCAATGCAAGAAAAATCATTTGGACTTAAGTTCAATATCTGATTTTCTAACTGATGTGCTTGAATAATATTGTGTTTACCAAACACAAATTCAAGTTTTTCCAAAGCTTCATCAGGGTCATCAATTTCTTGAAGGTGGAACCTTAAATCATGAGAGATGGACAGTTCGATCAGTCCACATGCTTCGTCATTCTTATTAGCCCATTTGATTTTATTTTCATCATCAATGGGTTCTTTTTCCTTTCCCAAGGTAATCTGGTACAAGCCTTTACTTCTTAATAAATCCTCCATATGATATTTCCATTGGAAGTAGTTGGTGCTGGTAAACAAAAAATCTTTGGAAGAAGGAATATTAAAAGTGCAGATAATATGGATTTAAAAATTGAAACTGATGATCTGGATGGAGATATCTTGAAAAATTAGGCGGTTTAAAAAAAAATGGCACTAAAAACGGACTTTGGATGTGAAAGTTATGCCCTCAATTTTACAAATAAGTTGTTTTATGAAGTGACCCACTTTTATAAAAAAAAGCGGGGATCACTTTTACAATGAAGTTACTTTATAAAATAAAGTTGCATGCAAAATAAGTAACTTTGAAATAAAATATTAAAGCTACTTGTAGTGATTCACTTTTATACTTGAAGTGAAATACACTTTACAATGGATGCATGAACTTTTTCAAAAAAAGTAACAAAAAAGAGACTTGAACTCAAAAACTCTTACTTAATAAGACAACTTTTAACCAAGTGATCTAGAAAAACATATTGTATTGTTTAGAAGGAGGATTGGGGGTGTTGTTATTATTGTTATGGAAGGCGAACTTGGAGAGCGTGCTAAAAAACTCTTTTTACATAAGAAAATAGTTGCAGGTTGAATACAAATATTTGTATTCAAGAGTACTTCGTTGGATTCACTCTATAAGTTTAATTGACAACTTTCGTCTAAAAAGATAAACAATTGAAATGATAAATTAATAAATACAAGTAAAGTTTCAATCATGAGAAGTTTCCAACCAATGAATAATTAGTGACAAGTAAGTGCATCGATTGCAATTTTGACAACTCTTTGTTCATAGAATGACTATTCACATTGACATATAAACAAGCATGAAAATATTGTTCCAACAAGAATTCGTTTCAAGCCACACAACATAAATAAAACTACAATGCATAAATTGAATAAGCTCACACAATGAAAGGAAACTATTGGACAACATATACTAGAGGGAGGAGGCCCTGCCTCCCTTGGAATACACTGCCAAGAAATACTACAGTGGAGAGATCTTGATCTGCAACAAATTCTTTATTTCAGCATTCTCCCCAATTACAATGATTATCCTTACATTTAAACATATAGCTTACATATCAAAGAAGGAAAGTGGTTACAACAAAATGAGACTAGATCCCAAATGCATGGATCTACAACCAACAAAAACTTGATGAAGAAAATAGAGGTTAACTAATGGTTGTTAGATATTCTTGAATAACATAGAAGCATAACAACATGATATTTGACAAAACCATATTCCCAAGTTCGTCCACAAGAGGCGTAACCACCCAAATATTGAGGCGCTACATGATTTATGGGAAAATCCATCTTGAAGATCCACCCATATCTCCCAAACCATATATTTTTTGGAAATCTTCTCTCATGTTACTCAATTTGGGGCATTCTACACAAAACCCATGTCTTCAATTTGCCAAATTCATCTTCATATGTCTGCAAATTCTATGGAAAAACTACTTCTAGAAACAAGTCACTACAAGAATTCTGGTAGTGATATAGGATTATGAAGATGCCTGCTACTAGATTCAAACTATTGACTTTTGCAAGTAAGTTAGGAAACCACAAATTCTATTATAAATAAACATAAAAAAATGGGGAAGAAACAAGAATTTAATGATTAATTGTCTTATGAAGCTCATATGCACTGAAGGCTTATAAAATGGACAAATACAGAGTGTTAAAGGAAACCGAGGTAACGCCATTCAAACTGCAATATCAGCTGAACTGACAGATAACAGAGTTGTTCCTTGGTTTGATAATCTTTGAAAAAATTAAAACAATTTCAACAATTCACCCAATCTAAAAGCAGTCAGTCAAAGCAAATTATCCCTGAAATTATCTACAAGAGCCAGTTTTGAATTGTTTAACCTCCGTATTTTTAGCCAGTAAATCACTACCCAACATCCTTTCTATCTTTGGGTTTAACTTTCAAAAAGTCATCTTCTTTCCATTTCATATATGAAGGGATAAAAGTTTTTCGTCTCAACCTCGTGAGTTTCAAAACAGATTGTGGAAAGAAAGCGGGTCTTCACATCTACTCGATCCCCTGCTAAGTGAAGGAATGTTTAGAGTGATCCTAACTTTCCTAGGTTTTTCAATAGCATCGGAGGATTGAAGCTTGCTCAAACGAAATGCCCTTAAAAAGTTATTTTCCTTTTTCTCCCTAAGGACGAAGATGTTGTGAAGGTCAAGGGAAGGTTGGTACCGAGTAATCAAAGTAAGTTGACAAACCTATAATGAAAAATATTACACAGATATCAGCCCTGATACAAACTGATTGCCCCCATCTTCGCGCTCTAAAAAGTAAATTATAAGACAGGTGGTGAAAGGAAATTCAGAAATGATTGCCCCCACCTAGTCCAAGAGACGATGAAAGGAAATTTAGAAATGATTGCCCTCGTCTCAACATTTAAATGCATAAATATATTCCAAAGTGGTGAAAGGAAATTCAGTAAAAAGGGGCCAGATAAATTCACCGAGGTACTGAACAGGCTCGCTGGCAGTGAAGCAATGTCTGAGATATCTGTAAGGTTGTTATACATGAATATCACTCTACTCTGGTAACCAATGCTTTTTAAGACCTGATCCACATCCCAAATTCAAACGAGACTCCCTAATTAAAAACATATAATCTCATTCTTTTGATGCAAGCCGAGAGCCGCAAGATCTGTTGGGTCCCCTAGGACTGTTTCAATTGTCTTAAAACATACCTGAATTTAGTAGCGGGAAAGGGAAAATTGTGAAAGGGACTACAGCTATGTTTAAAAAGAGTATCTGTTTTTGAAAAAACTTTTCAAGGTAAAGAACTGAGTCTTTTTCCCCCTTCGATCCTCTTTTCTCGGGAACCTTTTCACTTGAATGAGCTTTTGACTCCATTTACCCAATATTGGCACGTGGTCTACTGTTCTTCCCGCCTCACAGGAAGGCGGGATCCCTAGTTGGAGCCTATGTTGGAGCCACCCTTGTTTTTCTAGCCCGTCACAAATTTCATTTTTGATGCTTGAAATCTAAAGATGGTTTTCTTTTTCCCTCTGAGATATCGAGACCTCTGAAACTTTGTGATGCGAGAAACGATGATTATTCTACTCTCGAAACAAGTCCTACCTTTCGTAAAAATGTTTCCTCTTTTTGTTCTACTTCGGGATCTCGCAGGTCGGATACTATAACTCATGTAATTCACACGTCCCGAGTCACGAAACAGTGAAGTCGTTTTAAATTTTCACTCAAGACAGTAACAAGGGTAAAGTTTTCCTTAACTCATGATTAGATGTCATCGGGGTTTCGCGCCTCGGCGTTCGCCAAACCCAAAAATTTATTGTCACAGCCCCGATAGCCGAGAGCGCGAGGTCCTTATTTGAGTAACTCATGTCAGGGATTAAAGGCAAAAGCTAACCGTGGTAAAAAAATTCTCTCGGCGTTTCGCCACTCGACGTTATATTTTTCAAAAGTTGCACCGTCTAAACCCCGACTCACGAAATCACGATACGGTTATAACGTGATTAATTAATCATTTAATCCAAAATTATCTTCCCTTTAATTAAGTCATGTCATCGCGATCTCGCGGTTTCACAGCTCGGCATGTAAATCTCCAAGAAACTCGTCTTCGAAACTCCGAGTCGCGATATGGTGAATATAATAATTATAAAATTAATCAAGCCCCAAATCACGATTACCTTTAATTAACCAAGATCGATCTTCGCAATCTCGGGTGTTAGAGACTCAAAATGTTTAAGTAAAATTCCCGATATGACGAGTACCGAAACTTTGTTAACAACAGTAAAATCGGATTAATTAAGAGAAATCAAGGCGTATCCCGCACCTTGATGTCTGCATGATTTACGAGGTAGCCTTTTTCCCCCATGCGCCAACTGAAATTTTAAAACCGCCAAAATTTATGACATTAATGAGGAAATAGGGTAAAACGATGTATAAGATCGAATTTTCATGGCATAATTTATTTCCAAATGTGATTTGACAAACTTGTTCTGAAAGGTACTGAGTCTTTTGAGTATATGTAAGAGTTGTGTTTCATTATAAAAAATGCATTTTCATAGCACGCAGAGCTCATCACTTCTGAGTAAACTGACTTCTGTATGTATACGCAGTTCTATCACAGAAGAGCTAAAATGCAAGCTTCAGCCATGGCTCCGCGGAAAGCAACAAAGGCGAATGTTAAGGTTTCAGGACAAGGCTCAGACAATGTCTTCGATACTTCTCCCCGAAGTATCAACTCGGTCCCTAACTTGTCATATGTTTCAGATATTCTGCAATCAGAATTGGTGGATTATTCCGACGACTCCGACGACAACAAAAGAGATGATATAACCACCAAGTACAAAATAGTCGTCCAATATGGAATGCACAGAGTAGCAGCCAGGCCACAGTTGCTTCCATATTATGACATGGTCCGATGGGTGTTGGATCATGTGGACATACCGACCAGGACTATCATGAACGAGCAGAGAGTCACCATCGGGACTTTCAGGCTAGAGCATCTGCAAACCATCTATAAGCTACCCGCGATGTCCGACCACACATATGGCGTTGAGTTCTTGGAAGAATTCAAGGAGAAGGAATGCATACAGTATGATAAAACCATGTCCAGTTTGATAAAGGATTGGGTTTCAAACACCGCGAAGTTCAGAGCTGATACCCACGGCATTTATTCAATCGCTTCATTAGAACCGCAGTATAAATATGTGGCCATGATGACATGTCGGTTATATGGGAAAGAGGACACATCGCATTTTTTCCTTGCATGGGTGCCTCTAATGTTTCGGGTCGCACAAGGTTGTTCCTTTAATTGGGCAAAGATGCTTTCAGATAGCTTGACCAATCGGGTCACAGAGTACCGGGAGCAGAAGGAGAATGGGAAGGCGTCGTCATTCTTCATGTCCGCATACATTATGGACGCAATTTTTTCTATGAGACCATTTCCATTGATGAACTGGAGTCGGACTCCGGCCGAAGACAAACCCATACATGTATATCATGCAAAATTATGGGAAAACAAAGCAGAAAATTTTGCATATGAAATTTTTAACTAGGTGATGGTGCCCCTGCATGTCGCCATTTTTGGTCACCCGCCACCCCGGATCTCGGACAACATAGTAACAAATCTGAGAAGCATCACAGACTGGTATGTAGAAGCTGGATTTTCCTACCTCAGAGTTTTCGGGGCTTCTATTCCCCCACATGTGCTGCCATTGTTCATTCCCGACAAGCTGTCTTGTCGCGAGGTTGCCCGGCAAATGGTAATTGGCGGTGTAAGCAAAGAACTTAAAGGGTACTCGAAGAAGGTATGGTCGTCGTTTCCTGTTCGTTTGAATTCTTATTCTTTATTAGATTTCGGGCATGCCAAAGCCAAGGCCGCAGCCCTGGAAGACCTAAATTTGGTCTCCATCGAATACAAGAATCACGATCCGCAGAGGGTCGTGAGAAACCATTTGGAAAATTGCAGGCTCAAGAGATTTGAGCATGAAAATTCACCCTCGGATGACATTTTTCGAGGAGCAAGGTCCTATGAGGAGATTCTAGCCAGGATACAATCCTTGGCATTCGAGGAAAGAGCCGATGTTCTGAAGTTCCAGGAACATCAATGTAGTTGTCTCCCCGCAGTGTTGCGAGGTGAGGGTCCAGGTACTTCGGAGACAAAACAGAAGGACGCCGAAGGCTCTAAGGATGCGACTCTCGACCAAGGAAAACACCAGGACGAGGGGGAACAAACGAAGAGTCTGGAAGCGGAGAAAAACTCCAGACCTGTCGAAGAAGCAGAGTCTAGAAGCAGAAATAAAGACTCTCGAACCGCTAAAGAAACAGAGTCCGGTCGCTACTCCGGGAAAATCTGCGAAGCAGATCGGGGAACCCATCACATCAGTCACCCCCTTGCAGTCGACGCAGGGAAATATCGATGCGAGATGGATATTCAATGAAGAATTGAGGCCCATAGGAGTAGAAGAACTCCCTCCGAATGAGTTTTTCTTCGATAAAAAGAGAAAGGTAGTAGTGAAAAGGGAATTCTATCAAGAAGGAGAGTCGACTGCCAAGAAATATAAAGTCATAACTGATGGAAAAGACAAGAGAAATGAGCAATTCGCCACTGAGATAGCAGGGACACTAGGAGCATATGCCTTGGCGAATCAATTTTCAGTCGGGCTCCTAAAAAAACAACTTAAAAGAAAGAATCGCCTTATTAGGACCCTTGAAGCCAGATTGGCCACAACAACAAAAATTGCTAAAGACCAGGCGAGCGTGGGAATAGAGCAGGCCAGATTGGCCGATAAGAACGAGATAGATATGCTCAAAACTAATCTCGAGCAAGCACAGATAGTGGTCCGGGATGGTCGGATGCAAGCGAGCTAACAAAGGGATTTGATCGAACAACTGCAGGCTAGGGTGGAGATCGCCAAGAACAGAATGATAGACATCGGGATGTTCAAATCCCAGGCGATCGAGATTCGGAGTAGAGTCTCTACGGCGCAGCGAAATTTACTCGCCAAGGTAGAAGCGATCAGGGACAACTGTCTGTTGGTAAATCAGGTTTCCGAGAACCTATTTGCCAAAGAAAGGGATGCCGGAGCGGCTCGGGTCGCCTTCCATGAGGCTGTGATAGACACGAACAACAGGGTTTCGACAAGTACTCCCAGGTTCACCATTCCAGAGCAAACCAGAGGAAACATTTTTTTAAAGGAATGGGAGCATAACATCGCCAAAGGCAAGCAGAGGAGGCCTTTAATTCTATAGACGATGATCTGCTAGGAATTGACAGCGGAGGCAGTGTCGAGACGTTGATGCAAATGAATGTGGAAAGGATCTCGCTTGATCTGAAGGAAAAAGAAGAAAGAGATTCAGCTGATATTTTTCAAATGACTACGGTGGACATAGTCCAAGTAGATAAATGCATGATTAAACCCAGTGCCCAATTATGCGCCATCAACATTATAGATGGACATATGGAAGACAGGCTGCAACAGTTAGCTCGAGAATGCTACTTCTTTGAAGCCAGCTGTCAAGCAGAACCGTCGCGGCTAATATCTCAACTGGTTCAAAGGTGTGTCGCCTATACAGAGCTCACGCAAGGACAAACGCCCAGCACCAAGTGAAGATAGAGAAGAGGAAATGGAGCGATTTCTCTCCTCCCTGTCATAACCAAAATTTTGTGACTTTTGAGATTCTATCTTACTTGTAAAATTGTATAAATATACCACAGAAAGAAATAAACAAGGTTGGACCTTTTTGTGTCGTTTGTAACAGAGTTTTTTACATTTGAGAGTTAATACAAGCAGATCTAAAGATTCTCAATTCTGTCACGACTGTGTTACAAGTTTGCTTCCTTGTATCTCATATTTCATTTCATTTCATATTCTTAATTGATGTGCTTTGTTATAATTTAGTACGACCACTACTATAGCGAATGAATTTTGGTTTTCTGTAATTGTTTACTGTTTTTCCTCTGTACCAGCTATCAGCGGGTGTAAGACCAGTCTACATTTTTAGAATTCTACACATTTTCTCTGCTACATCGATTATTTCCTTACATTTTTCCTCTTCTGTTTATACGTGAGATTTCCCTCTGACAAGAGCCTTACACTATAGACAATTAAATGTTTTTCTCCCACCTCATACCTTTTACTAAAATATAATACAGTTACGGGAAAGAGCCTTTGATTTGCATCCCTATTTTATTCTCTTTTATACGACCAAATTGAGACAACACTTAATCTCTCTCTGAAGTTTTTACCACCTTTACTGTTCCTCCATGACTGTCTTTGTACCAACACAACCTAATATCGAACCCGGACTATCGAACCAAACGCACATTGCCTTAAACCTTTTCGACACAATTCTTAAAACGGCTACTAACCAGGTCGAACTTGAACGTTCATGGGCAACCATTGAACAAGATATAACTACCCAGGAACAGTTGGAAGCTAGACAACACCAACGTAGAAATCTTCCCTAGTTTCCCTTGTTGAAGGTTGACGTTTCTCTCTTCTCCATCTTTTACCCACTTTTGGATGCCTTGACACTGTACTTCTAAGCCTTAAGTACAGACTCAGGAACAACATGGGGCACAAACCACATGTCCCATTTTTTCTTCGTTTATCCTCAACTGGTTGCAATCTCTGTGAAAATGTGCCCTTGAAGAAATTTTCTATAGGAGGTTAGAGAAAATGACTACTACAGGAGTTTTGAGCATATTAAATGAAGTGTCAATCTCGTGCATAAACATAGGTGGTTTGTACAACCATCTCCGGGAGTTTGACAATATAAATCTAAACACCTTTGCTCTTCCTTATTGACACTAGGACTGATCTTCTGATGATATTGAAAATGAAGCGACATGTTGATATTGGAATAAAATAAACAATAGGAGGTTTATTACTAGAACACGGTCTGTGCAGGGAAGTCTCACTGAAATTCCCGCTGGACAAAGAGATCTTCTAAAGGAATTCTCCTTTTGGAATAATTTTCCCCGCACTGAGTGGTGGAGATTTATGTTTCTACCAGAATTGATGATCTAAGAATGACCCCTTCTTATTGTTGTTATTCATTTATTTCTACACTACCCTACTCTACCTAAAAAAGGAAACATTTTCTCCATTGTAGGAGTATCTCCAATGAAGCCATGTGTGCAACAAGATTACAAATATACTCATATTCAAATATGAAAAATATGCCTCAATGACTATCCGGATATGAGGAACCAACTAATATGATTGATTTGATGTCAATAAGTGTTGAATAAAGAAGTGGTTCTTTGTACTGATGATTTCCTGAAACCAATGTTCAATGTAGTCACTCGTCCTTATGTTTTGTTCTTCATTTTTACTGACTTGCATGCCCTCCTTTGTCATACCCTGCAGATCGTCAAGGACTTGGCTCTTACACAAAGGAAAAATTGCAAGGGATTCTGCAATCTCAGGTTCCATTGTCTGCTCTTCGTTGGATGTTTTCCATGGATTTTTGGTCTCCTCTAGGTCTTCTTCTTGATGTTGCTCATGGAATTTTTGGTCTTCTATCACTTTCTGGAGTGCAGGTATGTTCCTGATTCTTGTCAGGATTTTCTCCTCCTGAGATGTAGATATTTTTTTGGTCGTTGCTAGGATTTGAGAGATTTCTTGGAGTAACATTCTCCTTCACTCAAGAGATTCTTGAACATTCTTGAATTATTCTTGTTGGTAAAGAGTTCATGTCTTGCACATGGATTAGTATATGGGGTTCTTACAAATAAAAAAATTACAAAACACATTTCAAGGCAAGGCATGCACTCAGACTCTCATGCTACTAAGGCCACGTTGTCACCAAGAACCTATTGACATGAGTAGTGGATCAAACTAAAAATCTAGAAGAAACAATCACACACCACTTCAATATTAACTCCTTAAGCACTTCCCTGACAACAACGCCAAAAATGCCAGTCGAATTATATGGTAATAATTATGTTACATTTTATCATCAATCTGAGTTTGTAAACTTATGAAGTGCTAGGAAAAATATATTCAGAAGCTAACCTCGAAGTGTCTAACACACCATTCTTTAATGAACTACAAAGAAAAACTCTCATAATTGATTTCTCATATAACAATGAATATTCTAAGGTAAAATTGCAGGTTGAATACGTATCTTTGTATTCAATAGTACTTCGTTGGATTCACTCTATAAGTTAGATTGACAACCTTCATTTGAAAATATAAAAAATTGAAATGATAAACTAATAAATGCAGGTAAGGTTTCGATCATGAGAAATTGCCAACTGATGAAGAATTAGTGACAAGTAAGTCCATAGATTACATCTCTAACAACTCCTTGTTCAGAGAATCACTATTCACATTGACAAATAAACAAGCATGAGAATCGTGTTCTAACAAGAATTAGTTTCAAGTCACACACACAAAAAAAAATACAATGCAAAAGTTGAATAAACTCACACAACGAAAGGAAACTGTTGGAAAACATATACCAGAGGGAGGGGGCCCTGCCTCCCTTGGCATATAATTCCAATAAATGCTACGGTGAAGAGCTCTTTATCTGCAACAAGTTATTTATTTCAACATTCTCCCCAATTACAATGATTCTCCTTACATTTATACATATAACTTACATCTCAAAGAAGGAAAGTGGTTACAACAAAATGAGACTAGATCCCAAATGCATGGATCTACAACCAACACAAACTTGATTAAGGCGATGTAGGTTAACTAATGGTTGTTGGATATGTTTGAATAATATAGAAGAAAAACAACATGATCTTTGACAAAACCATATTCTGGAAATCGTCCAGAAGAGGTGTAACCACCTGAATGTTGAGGCACTACAGGATATCTGGGAAAATCTGTCTTGAATATCCACCCATATCTCCAATCCATATCTTGTTTTGGAAATATTTCTATGTGAGAGTCAATTTGGGGCATTCTGCACAAAACCCATGTCTTTGATTTGCCAAATTCGTCTCATTTGTTCGAAACTTTTGTGGCAAAACGACTTCCATAAACATGTTGCTACCTGAATTCTGGTAGTGCTACAAGATTCAGAAGATACCTGCTATCGTATTCAAACTGATAAATTTTGCAAGTAAGTTAGGAAACCACAAAGTTTATTCTAAATAAACATCAAAATATGGGGAAGAAACAATAATTTAATGATTAATTGTCTTATGAAGCTCGAATGTGGTGAAGGCTTATAAAGTGGAAAAATATGGAAATACAAGTGACAAATGGGTGAAAAGTGGACTAAATGGTCATTGAAAAAAATGTCAATTCCAAGACTCAACACTTGCATTACCTCTGTCATTCAGAAATGAGATCAAACACACGGCTAGGTTTGTTTCATCAACATTTCATTCTTCCTCCATCTTGTATTTTGATTGTGAATCTACTACAACTCTAGCATCTCCAATTCTTATGTTCTCTAATTCTTCAATTCTCCTTCTTAATTCCTCCAATTCCTAGTTCCTCACACCTCTTGGACCTGCTCCTGTTTGTGGTGGCATCCTTAAGAGTTGTCTTGTAGTCCTCAACCATACTACCATTCACAAGGCTTTCTTTTGGCACTACTTCCCACCACTCTTCTTTAAACATAAACAAGATGAAATGGCCCTCTCTAAGGTCTCCTTGCCGCTACAGTTTCACATGAATTGATGTGGTGGAACCCAACTCTCAAGAGAGATGTAGTTATAATAATTCTACAAATTCTCAACCAGAGATGAACCTTGTTCTGATACCACCTAATGCACAATACCATTTTATAATTTCCTAATACAACTACAGAACTAGATCGACACTATCATAGTGCAATGACTACAAAAGTAATGTACTTAAGAAATCACAATATGCAAATGCTACATAACTAAATAAGGATAGAATTAATAATGTAAATAACAAGAAACAAAAGGAAAGGGATAGAAGCAAACTCTTTACTAAATAATACACCAATTTCAACCTATGGGTTACAATATGGAGGTCTTAGTCTCTCCACAATTTATATTATTTGTAGACTGGCATAATCAGACTACCAAATAGTCTTAGAGTTCCCTGAGCACGAGTTGATATTTTCTTTCTTCTTCTTATGTTGCAGTTCACTGGAATTGAACCTCTTCTTCAGTTGTAGATCTAGAGCTGAACATTCTCTTCTATTTCAAATTTGGAGCTAAACATTTTCTTCTCCCATTGTAGATTGTTGAACTAAACTCTTTTCTATTTGATTCAATAGATTGATAACTTAGTCTTATATTGTTCAGTTCACGTGGTAGTCCAACATTATTTTTAGTGCTTCATCTCTCGGGGGTAGTGCATGGTCAATCTCCCTTTGAATTTCCCAATTAACTCTCATGTGTTTTCATTTTAGCAATTCTATAGCAACGTGTCAATTTTGTAGCAATGCATGGAAGTGTAACAATTCTATAACAACGACGACCTCTTTATTCTTCCTACTAAGAAAATTAACTAAACAATAAGAAATGAAGATCAAAATTAAACATTTTGATGTTGATTGTGTGAGCCCAACGATGCTCCTATGACATAAGCAACCCTTGTTTCCTATTAGTTTCTTTGACATAATCAACCTACCTTACAACACTACAATGGATAGATATATGTAGATGGTTCTCTTCTTGAATATGAAAATGCTCTTTGTAGTGGCAGGTGAAATTGAAATGACCAACCCACCATCACATATGGAAACTTCATTCATAAATGATGATACAAATGTGGCTACAAGAACAAAAAATGACTATTATGGTAACAATATGTGGCTACAAGTATGGAAGAAACTTTTGTGAATGGTGGCACACATGGAAACAACATCTATGAATCCTTATTATGCAAATGGTACATGGATATAGGAATCCTTCAGTAGAAGTGATTAACAATGAACCTTCTTCAATAGAAGCGATTAATAGTGGACCTTCTAGCTATCAATAGTGGCAGTTAACATTAGAACCTCATAATTACCCAGAGGAAGTAGTAATGCTTAATAATTGCAATAAGGTTAAGCCTTAAATCTAAATCTTCTATTTCCTACATATGACTAATAATATTCTTGGTCTAATGAATCATGCGTGTCTGTTACATAATGATCGTTAAAAATAACAATAATCATGCAACTCCCAAATATAGGACACATATTAGTATAATACCAATCACAAATATAGATTGAGACTCTATTATTGATTATTGATGCAACCTTTACAAATATGTATTAATTCAAGATTATTTATACAAAATAAGTCATTAATTTATGACCTATATCTATAAGTATTAGTGACAATCTTGATATTCATTGAATAAATAATTATCATGTACACGTTATAGGAAAAACTTAATCTTTAATGATGTTAAAATAATGCACATACAAAATATAATAAATCTAATAACAAATTGGAGAAATTTCCCCAGAGTTTATGAGATGAATGATTGAAATGTACAATATATAAGCATAGGTCTAAATATTAGTAACTCGAACTACATGATTGTTAATAAAAAAATAAAAATTGATAAGTGATAATGAAAAGAATGTCATCATATGACATATGACATGATATGAAAAGTTTAATGCAACTCTAACTCTAATACTACGTTTCAATACTAATGTCATGGCATCCGTATGGATTTTGAGAAGACTATTACACATTATATGAAAATAATGTTTCAACCTACCTCTACCACTATGATTCCATACTACTTTTATGGTGTCGGTAAGCATCTATGAATTCAAATTTACAACATATTTGATATTAGGTCAATGAGATTTGAGTTTTAAGTTGGAATATATATAATTTTTGACATAACAATGATATTTGATCTTAAAGTTGGTATATGTTATTGTAAATGAACACATTTGAAACAAGTGTTGCATGGCAGTGTAGTCCCTGCCAGGTAAGAATGGGAATAAATGCGATCGAGTACAGACACGTGGGAAAGAAGTTGAAGTACATGGAAACACAAAAGAAATAGCATTCACGAATTAGTTTTCTTTAAAATAAGGGCTCATGGATACAAAAGGAATTGAAATTTATCAAGTTATAGGTTCATGGACAATATAAATTATACATACGAAATTTGTAATTTTATAAAGTAGATATTTACTTTTATAGATACGAAATATGTACTTTTATAAAGTATGGGAAAGAGATTCCATACTTGTCATTTTTTTGTATCGCGGATTCTCGGGCTGGTGCACTAAAAATCGGGCTCTATTGTTCCATGGCCTACAAATAGCACCCAGAGTTCCACGACATAGAAATTGACAATTGGAGTTGTGGACTATTTGAAATTTAAGGGCGTACGTATGTTACAAAGAAGGGCTCGTGGATACCAAATATGTAATTTGATTAAGTAGATATACAGAGCATGGGGAATGTCAGGCTGGCAGGTTGAAAGTTGGGCTTTTGTTGTTCTGTGCGCTACAAATAGCACCCAGAGTTCCGCGACATACAAATTGACAATCGAGCCTGTGGACTATTTGAGATTTAAGGGTCAACGTATGTAACATAGGTTCGTGGAAAAAAGCATAAAAGACTAGCAATACAGAATTAGTTTTCTTTAAAAGAAGGGCTCTTGGACATAAAAAATTGAAATATATGAAATTATAGGTTCGTGGATAGGGGAAATTATACATATCAAATATGTAATTTAATTAAGTAGATATATAGAGCATGGAAGGAAGCTTCATTCCGGGTTGTCGGGGTGGTGCCCTGAAAATTGGGCTTCTGTTGTTCTGTGTCCTACAAATAGCACCGAGAGTTCTGCAAAATACAAATTGAGAAGCGATATTGCGGACTATTTGAATTTTTGGATTGCGGGTTCTAGGCTGGCGGGCTGAAAATTGGGCTTCTGTTGTTCCGTGCCCTGCAAATAGCACCAAGAGTTCCACAATATACAAATTGACAAGCGGTCTTGCGGACTATTTGAATTTGCTTCATGCCGGGTGGTTGGGGTTGCGGGCTAAAAATTGGGCTTCTGATGTTCCGTGCCCTACAAATAGCACCGAGAGTTCGACGATATAAAAATTGAGAAGCGGCCTTGCAAACTATTTGAATTTTTGGATGGCGGGTTCTCAGTCTGGCGGGTTGAACAATTGGGTTTCTGTTGTTCTGTGGCCTACAAATAGCACCTAGAGTTCCGCGATATACAAATTGACAATTGGACTTGCAAACTACTTGAATTTGAAGGGGCTTCCCGAATTAGTTTTCCTTTTAACATATGTTGGTGGACAAAAATACAAAAAAAATAGTACTGATGTATGTTACATAGGTTGGTGGACAAAATTATGAAAAAACTAGCATTCCCAAATAAGTTTTCTTAAAAAAAGCGGGTTCTCAACTAAGCCAGTTTTTTTATCGCGGGTTCTCAGGCTGGGGACCTGAAAATCGGGCTTTTTTTGTTCCCTGTCCTACAAATAGCACCGATAGTTCCGCGATATACAAATTGAGAATCAGACTTGCAGACTATTTGAATTTTAAGGAGCTCGTGTCCAAAAAATTGAGCATTCGCCAATTAGTTTCCTACAAATAGCACCGACAGTTCCGCGAAATACAAATTGAGAATCAGACTTGCGGACTATTTGAATTTTAAGGAGCTCGTGTCCAAAAAATTCAGCATTCTCCAATTAGTTTTGTTTACATAGGTTTTACATACGCTGGTGGAAAAAAGGGCAAAAAGTATAGTACCAATGTCTGTTACATAGGGTGGTGGACAAAATGACCAAATAAATAGCATTTCCGAATTAATTTTCTTTAAAACAGGGGCTCCTCGACATAGGAAATTGAAATTTATGAAATTATAGGTTCCTAGAGACCATAAACTATATGACTTAGCCAGTTTCTGGATCCTGGGTTCTCAGGATGGGGACTTGAAAATCGGGCTTTTGTTGTTTCGTGTCCTACAAATAACACTGACAGTTCCGCGATATACAAATTGAGAATCAGACTTGCGGACTATTTCAATTTGAAGGCGCTGGTGTGATGAATATATAGACCAACACTTCTGTGATATACATTTTTCACCCAACAATTCTGTCATATACATGAGACAGTAATTTATAGAAAATTATAACATTGTACCAAGATTTATAGTAATTTGTATAATGCTATTAAACTTGATACATTTTGCACTGAATAATTATGGAGTTGTGGGTTGGCGGAGTCGCGGGTTCACACTTTTCATGTCCAGCGTGTTACGTGATATACATTTTGCACCGAACAATTCTGTCATAAACATGAGACTGCAATTTATAGAATATTATAACATTATATGGAGATTTATAGTAATTTATATAATGCTATGACATGTTTTACCTAATGAATAGTATAAACAATTATTTAAATTTTATTCAATATTTTTTTTTATAAGTAAGATTGTATAAAAGTCTGTCAAAATGAAGGAGTGCAGAGAATTTCCATGGTTTCAAGTTGTAAATACTGAGCTGCCCTGAGAGGAAACTAGCTCAGCCATCTGAACCGATTCATACCTAAAGTCTAAACTGTTACTGACGCAAAAAGAGTTCAAAATTCTGGCCCCTATTGCTGGTTGTTACAACTGTGGAAAGTGTAGACATCATAATTATAATAACCATGGAAAAATGCATGAAAGGTCGCCATGCACATGACAAAAAAACAGACATATCACTGGTATGGGTTGTAGTACGGTGACGCGGCCATGTAGAAGGCGCAAAATGTCATGTCCCCAGGAGGAGGCGACTCCTCCTCGACCAATGTTCGGTCCAGTTGCATGGCATCCTCGGTCTGTGATGGCACATGCTCTTCCTTCTGGACGTCCTCCGGGTGTGATGGAAGCCTCTTCTCCTCGCGGTCTGCCTCTGCGTGGACCAAATTTTCCAGTGAAAACACTGGTGTCGAGTTTGTTGTTGGTTGGGCTACCTCTGCTGGGAGGTGATGAGCCCTCTGTAACACAGAGAGAAACTGCAGGAGTTGAGTGGCTTTTCCATCCAGGGTCTCTAGGCGGAACCAAAGGTCATCCATGTCCTGACGCAGGTCGAATACCAGGCTCTGCACCAGTGCAAGGCCTGTTTTCCACTCGCATTATGGGTCAGCTTTGGAACCAACTCGATATTGGGGTTGTCGTCATGAATTTTGACTGGATTCTGGACCATCCATATGAAATTGGGCATCATGAGGCTAGTCCTGAAGCGACTGAGTGGTCGGAGAGTTGGGAGAATCCAAAGAGCCCAGGTGTGAAACATATGTTGAATTGCCTAAAGGTCCTGGGTTGTAGTCCAGTGAGGCCCCTGAGCAGTCCAACCCCTCCATTCTGTTGGCAAGGGACACAGCAAGGGGCAGGAGAGAAGCGATAATTTGAGTCGACTACACCAGGGAGGAGGAAGAGGTGGCCGAAGAGGAGGAGGATAACAGGGAGGGAGCAGGCGGGGGATAGAGGACTAGGTGGGGTCGGTTTGGCAGCCAGGTTGGATCGCATTTCAACTTCTCTCATAGTCGCGACATCTCCGGGACAGTGGGAGAGAAAAAATGTGCCAGGAACAGAGCAGGAGAGGACAAAAGCAGAGCAGGGAAAAGTTGGGTAGGAGGCCGAGCTTTGAGAAGAAAAACCAGGAAATAATGATCCATCTGGAGCCACTGGAGTAATTGAAATAGGCTGGGGAGCTAGTGAGGTTCCATAAATGGATGCACATGCAAGTAAAGGCCCAGCGAGGGTGTTGGTCCGTCGAAAGGATGTAAAGGCAGAGTAGGGAACACTGGATTAATGGTGCCCTGCCTCGAGCGAGCTGAACTTAAAGTCATGATGCAGGTGGGAGGGAGTGGCACCCGGTCGTCACTTGGTCGGTGCCACGGAGGATCAATCCTAGCTGCTTCGCTCGACGCGTGTGCTCTACTAGCACCCCATCCGCGGGAAAGGGAATAAATGCAACAGAGTAAAAACACGTGGGCATGAAGTTGATGTACATGGGTATGTGGGAAAAAACTGGAAAAAATAGTGGTAATGTCTATTACATAGGTTTGTTGACAAAAAACAAAAAAAAATTAGTGTTCCTGACTTAGTTTTCTTTAAAAGAAGGGATCGTGGACACAATGGAAATTAAAATTTATGAAATGAAAGGTATTTACTTTTATACATACGAAATATGTACTTTTATAGAGTATGAGGATGACATTTTATAGGGTATGCACGGAGCCCTGAATTCATACTTAGCCAGTTTTTGCATCACAGGTTCTCGGACTGGTGGGCTAAAAAATGGGCATCTGTTGTTTCGTGGCCTACAAAGAATACCCAGAGTTCCGCGATATACAAATTGACAAGTGGAGTTCGGACTATTTGAATTGTAAAAAATAGTGGTAATGTATGTTACATAGGTTTGTTGACAAAAAACACAAAAAAATTTAGCATTCCTGACTTAGTTTTCTTTAAAAGAAGGGATCGTGGACACAATAGAAATTGAAATTTATGAAATTAAAGGTTGTTGGACAACTTAATTTATACATACATAATATGTAATTTTACAAAGCGGAGCCCTTATTCCATACTTAGCCAGTTTTTGGATGGCAAGTTCTCAGGATGTCGGGCTGAAAATTGGGCTTCTGTTCTTTCGTGCCCTACAAAAAGTATCGATAGTTCTGCGATATACAAACTGACAATTGGAATTCTGAACTATTAGATATTTAGAGGCATCGTGTCTAAAAAATATAGCATTGGGCCTCTGATGTTCCGTGGCCTACAAAGAATACCCACAATTTCGCGATATACAAATTGACAAGAGGAGATCGGACTATTTCAATTGTAAAAAATAGTGGTAATGTCTGTTACATAGGTTTGTTGACAAAAAAAATAAAAAATTTAGCATTCCTAACTATGTAATTTTACAAAGTTTTCTTTACATATGTTTTACATACGTTGGTGGAAAAAAGGGAAAACGTATAGTACCAATGTCTGTTACATAGGGCGATGGACAAAAGGTCCAAATAAATAACATTCTCGAATTAGTTTTCTTTGAAACATGGGCTCCTCGACACAAGAAATTGAAATTTATGAAATTATAGGTTCCTGGAGACCATAAACTATACATAGAAAATACGTAATTTTTTAAAGTAGATGTTTACTTTTATACATGCGAAAGATGTACTTTTATAAAGTATGGGGATGAGATTTTATAGAGAAAGGACGGAGCCCTCATTCCATACTTGCACGGAGACCTGATTCCATACTCAGGCAATTTTTGGATCGCCGGTTCTTGAGCTAGCGGGTTGGAAATTGGGCCTCGATTGTTCCATGGCCTACAAATAGCAGACAAAGTTACATGATATACAAATTTAGAAGCAAACTTGCAGACTATTTTCGCATTCGCGAATTAGTTTTCTTTACATAGGTTTTACATACGGTGGTGGACAAATGTACAAAAAATATAGTAACAATGTTTGTTACATAGGGCCGTGGACAAGAGGACCAAATAAATAGCATTCCTGAATTAGTTTTTTTTTAAACAGAGGCTTCTGGATAGAAGAAATTGAAATGTATCAAATTATAGGTTCTTGGAGAGCATAAACTATACACAGCAAAATATGTTATTTTTTAAAGTAGATATTTACTTTTATACATACGAAATATGTACTTTTATAAAGTATGGGGATGAGATCTTATAGAGCATGCACAGAGCCCTCATTCCATACCTAGGCAGTTTTTGGATCGTAGGTTGTCGAGCTGGCAGGCTAAAAATTGGGCGTGTGTTGTTCCATGGCCTACAAAGAGCACCCACAGTTTTGTGATATACAAATCGACGAGCGAACTTGTGGACTATTTTAATTTTAAGGGTATTTCTGGCAAAATTATAAAGGTCATGTGCTAAAGCTGCAATAAATGACATAATCTCTATACATTTGAGTACAAAAAAAGTAGTGAACATAATTTTATGACATTTATATAGAAAAAAATGAAACGTGTTACACATTCCTAGAAATTTAAAGAAACATATACATATATATGTGAAATATGATATCTCAAATTTGAGTGAGTCATTTATGTCATACTTTATTTTGAAAATAACCAGGCCGGAGAAAAAATGCATGAGAAAAAAAAAATGAGATCAAATAAACATAATGAGTTCACATTTAGCATAGCTGAAGGTAAAAATCTAGGAACACATAAATACATAAGGAGACAAAAGAATAGTTTTATTTGGAATATATGAAAAAAATGATAGTTTGTTACATATCCCTGGAAATGTAAATGTGTTTGTCATATAGACTGGGATTGGGGCTCCCGTAGACCATAACAGAAATATGTACAAGAAATAGGACTATGGAAAGAAGTTTGACATGGTAGAATGTAATACCTGAAAAGTAGAAATGGGAAGATCAGTTTTTGGCTATAGATTTCTACTCAGAAAAGTTGGAATAAATGGATTGATAAAGAAAGAACTATCACTATACACTTACAGGGATGGCACGCATAAGTAATTTTGGTATTTGCTTGGTCGTGCCTTTCTCTGCTGGTTTTTGTGGGCGGCCCGCTTGAATAACTAGATTGATAAATAGAGAATTTATGCATTTGCCTGTTGGATTTCGTCGGTGACCCACTTCAAATTCTCTTCAATATAGCTTTGCAAGGGGGCGACGTTGATTTCATTGCGGATTTGAAGGATGAAAACTTCATTTTCTAATTCCGTTAGATCAATTGAAAGTTTACATAGAGCTTCATGAATGTCTCCATTCTATACTGAATACCGGACTAGCCAATTGTCGACCTCTTCTTCATGATATTCAACAATCCTGTAAATTTTTTCTAAAGATAAGGTCTTCGAATTATCAACTTGTTTATCGAAAGCTTGCTTGGTTAACGCCATCGAGCTGAGGATTAAGCTGGGATCCTGGGAGCCGTTTGTCTTTCCTGCTAAGTCTATTTGGTGAGGTTTGTGAATAATGTTTCTTTCTTTGATATTGCTTGCTCACATGATTAGACGATGAGATACATGTTCTTCACTTTCTCTTTCCAGCATGCTTCTAATTGAGTGAGTCATTTTTTGGATGGGAGATCATGTTGTCTTCTTCTCGTCTCTGGCATGTTGTTGACATGAAAGGCAAAAGGGATGATTGTGTGCACATATAAAGTTTCTTCATTTTTTAACTCCGTCTGCAAAAGCAGGAGTAACTTATGTGCCCTGCTCCCTAGGGAATCCATATTTTGTGATGTTTCCCAGGCCTTAGTAATCAGTTCCATTCTTTTGTTGATATTTTTCTCCACATATCCTCTACAGGATGTGAGGAAGAGGGAGGAGCCTTTTAGATTTGTTGCAGGGGTGCACGTAGTCATAGGCATGGCTATTTCCAAAGAACTGCCAAGCAATGGCATAGGAAACAAAGCTTCCTCTAATTCCTTAATCCGGTTCTTTAGTCTATCATTTTCGACTTCAATGACTGTAATGAAATCATGAAGAGCATCTCCGGTTTCCATGTGAAGTTGAAAAGTTTTCGACGGCTGCATATTGGCAAGGTCAAGTTCTGAATGATGTTTTCTTTTCTTGTTTTTTACATCTCTTTTTTCAATGATTAATTTTTTTGATTCGGTTTCAAAAGCAGTACTCTAGAACACGAAGGATTCATCTTCGTCAAAAAATTTGGTATCAACCATGTACATTGAGCAGACATGCTGAATTGGGTCTCCGGGCTGATCAAGGTTGCAGAATATGCTTTCCAAATCAGCGTCAAGATCCATGTTTTCACTATAAATTTTGGGTTGCTCCACCTCCCCTACAATTATTTTTCCCTTCTTCTGCATAGGTAGCTCGTGAGGAATATGTTCAATGTATCTCTACAAAACTGTTGTGGAGCTACTGCCAGTAGTTTATGAAAACATTGGTTTTCTCCAGACACTGCTTAAAATGAAGAAATAGAGGGGACAATATAACCCCTCGGAAACATTGCTTCAATGCGTGCGAATGGAAAATCTCCTCATTAATGAAAATATATATGTGTGTTGTATGGTAAACTGTTAGAAGGAAAGCATAATTATTTCATACTTAGAAGTGCGAAGGTGGGGGTTACGGCGAAGAACATTTAAGGATTGGAGGTTTCGTGAACGAACAAAGCTGGCAACGTGCAAATGACATTCCATGGTATTTGAAATTAAGAGTGGGAAGATATTGGAGGTTTCGTGAAGGAAGCAAGATGGCGGTGTGTGAATGAAATTCCATGGCATTTGAAATTAAGACTGGGAAGGGATAAGAAAAGCCTTCACAAAAATTGCATTAATTGAAGAACTTCCCGAGCCTTGCGCGCATCAATGACAACTTAGACGTTGCCTGCATGATGACCTATTAGCATTAAAGATTTAGAAAGAATACATATACATACA
>ML798925.1:62677-94672 GCA_009831015.1 Picea engelmannii | reverse complement strand
CTGCAAACAAGTTTGACAAATACAGAGAAGGTAAACGAAAAGCGGTTTACTATGGAACACGGGTAGAAAAAGAATGCACCTTTGCATGGATTCCTCTACATCTATGGGTAGGAGTTCTTTGCACCCTCTAGTTTTCCTCTCTGTTTCTATCAACAAAAGTACAAAACAAAAGGGATATGAGCATAAGTTCATATGTTAAGAAAAAGGCAACTACTATGTACATATACAAAAAAAAATAGAATAAGATGAATAGAGTCAAAAATAGTTTTTGGGAGGATGTACCCTTTTTTTTTTTTGCACAATTTATATTTTATGATTCGAGTAGAACACAGTCTGTATGCTCACCAGAATGATATTTGTAGAAATGAGGGATACAAATATGCTTTGAAACATAGAAATATGAGTTTGCAATAAGTTTGATGTATATGTCATAAGTCAAGTGCAATACCAATTGTATCGTGATTAGACTAATATGTGTCTAAGACAAATATATTGTATTGAGTACTGGGAACATTGGACCAGACATGATCAATAAGTGCATTTTGCAGATGGCCTGTGTTTTTCAAAAGAAAGCGGAGACTGTATTTTCACATGTAGTTTTCCAATTCTTTTGTCCTGCCAGTATTTTGTAGCATTTCAATATTGAAGTCTCCTACAAGTACAATGGGTCCGTTCAGATGGAAATCTCCAAATGCATTGGAAATAACATGTACTATATTGGAGAATGTTGCATGGGGAGCAACATACATATTCAATATTGCAACTTCTGTTTCATGGGGAAAAAAAATTGCAAGCACCAGTTCAACATTCTTTTCTTCGATGTGTATATGGTCCAACACTAGTACATGTTTTTTCACCAGTATCATCACCCCATGTGTAATGTAACTTGATATGAAATTGTGATTTGGGAATTGTTTGTTCTACATGCATGATTCCATGTGTGTTCCCTGCAAGCACAGAATATCGGATTGCATTAAATCATAGTCATTCAATATATTATCCATGTGTGCATTTAAGTTGTGTGTGTTAAGCGAGAGAATTGATAAAGATGAATTTGTTTGTATGGATTGGTAATCATAATGCAATTGCCATTTTTCAATGGTCCTAATTCATTCCATCTCAATATCAAATTTATGTTTCACTTTGAAGTAATCTTTTGTGAGAGGACTTCGTAAATACAAAGAGTTTATGCTTCTGACACGAGACAATGTTGTGTATACAAGTCCATGTATCTGAATTCCAACAGGCTGAAATGCAACATTATCAAGTGTTAGTCCTTGTGATCTATGGACTGTACGTGCACATGCAAGTTTAATGGGAAACTGTTTTCGAATGTTCAGTCGACCTGTCTTTGTTGATGTCGATACTGGCTTCGATATTCGCAAAATAGGTGTCCAATTGCTTCCATTGTTTGAATTATATAGATAAGACAACTTGCTTGCTTGTCTCTTTCCTATATGCGGTTCGTGTAACTTAATCCAAAAGACATCCACTTTTTCTGTCTTTGTATAGTCTTTTAGTATTCCATCTGCACCATTCACCAAGCCATCCTATGAATCATAGTTACAGGCATATATTTCAACTAGCATTTCTAATTTTAGTACAAGCTGCAAAGGTAAAGTGATTGAATGTTCATGACGTGGCACATTTCCATGGTTGTCCTCTTCCAGGTCAATCGAATTGATGATGATATCATCCCCAGGAATGAGTGACATCATGTGGTTGTTATTCTTTGCAACATCCTTATTTCTATAGAACAGGTAAGGGAACGTTGGGTCCATTAGTGCAGGCCATAAGCACCTCAAATTGATATAGGTCAAGTAATCATATGTTTGGTTGTTTGTGCGCATTCTATTCAGAATTGCAATGAATGTTTCATCTGTCTGGCACATTGTAGTATGCAACTCAAAGAATTTAATATTGTCTCTCCAGAAGTCATAGATGACTGTTTCCATGTTAACGGTAGGTTGTTCAAATATCAAAGAATCTTGGATGGGTTGTGCCTGGTAAAGATCCCCACAAAATATCTTGTCAATGTTTCCAAAGTATTTTGTCTACACATGTTTTATGCTTCTTAGTCGGTTGTCAATGGAATACAAGAACCGACTCCCAATCAAATATGCTTCATCTATAAAGACAAGTTGGAGTTCCTCATAAAGCTTAGATAATGTATCCAACATTTCCTTGCTAAGTGGAAGAAACTATGACTTGTTAAAAGGCATTAAAAATGCAGAGTGGATTGTTGTTCCACCGGCGTTGTATACAGCTTTTCCTATGTACGCAACTATTAGGCCCTTTGGTTTCATAGGATCAGAGGAATTGTTTGAATCATAGATTCATATAAGCATTTGGAACAATGCTTTCACTGTGAATGTATTGCATGTTCCTGCTCCGCCTGTAAGGAACACGTGCACAAGACTGTTCATGTTCAAGAATTTTTAAGAGCAATGTCCTTTAGAATTGTTTGTTGTTCACGATTCAACAAACGTCTTATTCTATGGTATTCATTATTTTCAATTAGGAAATGATGTTTTGTAACTTGAAAACCAAGATTGATACGTTTTTCACTTCCAGCCGCTAGAGGACGAGGGAAATCCTCTTGTAAGTCATAGGACTCGGAAGGAGTTCTGGTTGTTTTTGGATTTTTGAATGTCTCATCATGATCGCCAGGGTTTTCTAGGTCATTAAGTGCAATTTCTAGATTGTCCCATGTTGGATTAACATTGTAGGTAAATCTAGCTTCATTGATGTGCACTATAGTCTCAAATGCAACATCCGCAGCCTCCCATGTAGATAAGTTATGTATTAATGTCTCTTCATTTTCATTGAATGGAATGTACAGCAATAATTTTTCTCTACAATAGTTTTCATAGTCACAATGTTTATTATATTTGCAAACCGTATCACATAGGGTTTTTTTCTTTTTGATATGGGTGTACCATTTTTTTTGTAATGTGATACGAATTCTGCTAAGAATATATGCCTAATAAGAGATGGATGCTGGACGTAATAATCAATAATAGAGTGGCATACCACGTCCTCTGAATTGCCAGGCTCTTGTTGCAGCAAAACCGATGGTTTAAGCACAAATGTGCATTTTTCAGGTGGAGATGTGTTTATAAAGACACATTTTCTTGAAATACAAGTGAGGGGCAAGGAAAGGGCAATCTGAACTTCTTGCTGAGAAAACATTTGTTGAAGATTAAGAAATGTATTGCCAAGTGTCTATATCATTTGTATCGCATCAATATGACTTCTTTCATGTTCTTTGCGTATTTTTCTGAATGCACTTGTCATAGATTTGTCAATATTCGTCATATACGAGGTACAATACGATGTTGCAGCATATGCATTCAGCATTTACTGCGCATCTGTATTTTCTTTCCACATAACTGGCATGTCCTTGGAGAAACTGTTGCTCCAAATATTGGAGAGTTTTCGTTTAAGGAAAAGTGTTGGTTGCCTAAGCATACATTGTATGGCTTGGATGTACTCATCTTCTGATAGATTCACTTGTGTCAAGAAGGATTCAAAGCTCATCATTTCATCAAATCCTCCTTATTCTATAAATGCGAACAAGGATTTAGATTTCTCAACAACAACATTGTCCTCTAAACTAACTAGCTCTATGATTCTTGTAGCTCTCATTGGTGGTATGGGAAAGTTGTATCTGCAATGCGAGTTTTTTCATTTTCTACAACTTCTTGTATGGTAATGTCTATGAAATTTCGCAAGTTATGGATCCAAATGATCTGTGTTTCATGTTATGTATTTATCCACAAATTGTTCGATCTGTGAATTTTTATCAGTTCCATAGACCGATGCACCCTCTATCCACAACACTGTGTGGTCATTTTCATTTCCCCTATTCTGGAATTCAGTCACAAAAAAGTAGTCTGATATTTTTCTGAAAATGTTTCATCATGGCATATCAATTGTCTCAAAGCATTTATTCTATGTCTATAGTATCGACTACATGTCATCGGGTATTTTCTTATGAGGTAGTCAATGTCGTTATTTTCCAGTGTATCAATTTCTTTTTTACGTTTACTGTTCCTATGCAGGTCAGATTCGGCAACCACCAATGGATCCCAGCAATTCTCTACACTTGTAAATGTGATTAAAAATGTTGGCGGGCCCAATTGTCGGATCATTGCCAAAATATTTTTTTGTTTTGTTGCAAATAGTCAGGAGAGGTGCGGATGTTCTTGAAATCTATGTATCCAATATCAGATTTCAGAATTTTTTCTAGGTTTACTTTGTACTTCACATCCTTGGCCAACAACTTTCTTCCTTGTAATTGGCCTTTTCTTATTCAGACCCACATGCAGGAAAAAAATTGCTCTATTATTATGCACATTGTTTTGAAAAACAAATTTGTTATGTGACAGGAGAAGTAACCGCTTGAATGTAGTAGCTCCCATCAGACTATTTTATGATAACTTAATCGTTCTGTAATATCAGTGCCACTTGGATCTCCATAGAAGAGTGTTGGAAAGTTCATTTCCTCAGTGAATTTGTCCTTGAATATTCCAAGTGGATGTTGCCCTTCGCTAGGTGCAATTTCAACAATTTTGTCTTGCAAGTCACGAATGCACTGGGAATCAGTGAATCCATGCACCAATGTTTCAGCAAGTGTTTCATTCTCCGATTCATCACCTGTATCAAAATCACTAGGATTTTAGAGAGTGTCTGCAGAGTTGGCATGTTCTTCTGCAAGAACATTGTTCCAGTTGCCATTTATACAAATGTTCTCTGCTTTGTACAGGGCCCTGGAACATAATTCCTTTAATGCTTTCATAACAACATGCACATGTACTTTGCCTATCTAATACGCATTTTTGTATTGAAATCATCTTTTCAGATCCACAACGATTGTAATTGTATTGTTAATGAATTGTGGCAACTCTTTTTGCACAACATCTAACTGAACAGACACATTAATAATTGACCCTGTTAAGCCCATTTGGGGTCGTTTATAGACCCAAGGTCTGATTTGAAAAAATGCAATTTGCAGAGACACAAATCTCTCCTCAAGTTCTGTAAGTGCACTTACATCTTCTAGTGGTGTATTACATCTTATTCGATCAAGGGTTGCAAACTGTGGCAGTTTTTCATTTTCAGTCGATCGTTTGCATGGAAGACAAACTTTCCCACTCGAAAATGGTTTATCGTGCATTGTCAACCGGAGGTATTATGCTTGCAAATTAGGCGTGAAAGACTTACTATTTTTTGAAAAATTCAATTGTTCACAAATTGCACATGAAATGGAAGGAGTGTCTTTCATTTGTTTCATGTAGGTCTGTCTTGCATTTTTCTTTCGCAGGGAAGTATGGGTAGAAACTGTTTCCTGCTTTTCATTGGTACTACTGCATGGTTTTGCTTGTAGACCACGAACTAGCACAGTTGCATGACCATTCTGGGATACACGATCTCACTTGTTTATGTTTTTCTCTGCACGAACAAATTTCTTTGCATTGTGATATGTGAATTTCTCTCTAAAAGGAAGTGTAGCAATGTATTTTTTTCTCTCGCACATGACCTTTTTCAAGTTGTGGTAAATTACTCTAGGTTTCCTGCCTAAGGGTAGGATGAGATGGTGGAATTTGGGATGAATTTTACTCTCACCCAGTTTCTCATAAACTACTTCACATTTTTTGTTCAAGGCCTCTATGGCCTTAGCACAAGTTGGACGAATTTGACGAATAATGTTTTTCAAATTGTGATAACTTACTCTACATTTTTTGTTTAATCCCTCTATGGCCTCATCACTACTGTCATGAATTTTACGCATGTTTTTTGTAAATCCTAACCTTGTACAATATCTACTGCAAACAGATATTCAAAAAAGATACAATGGCAAATACAAACATTACACAAAGATTTTTCCCCTGGAAACCTAAACCGGTAAAACCAACATATTCTATATTCATTCATTATGTTACATTGTTTACAATACAATATATATAGGATCCAACGACATCCAAAACCCTAACCCAATGACCTGGATTAGTCCAAAACCCTAATTCCTTAACCGAAAATAGAAAACCATCGGAAAAAAACCATGTGCCGAAAAACCACCTAAATACATGACACGTTTCTCGAGGTAGGTGTCACATTTCTCGAGGCAGAAAAAAATTATTTTGCATGCTATTACATTTTTTTCGACAATGTTCTTTTCCATGTATTCTTTTTGCAAATATTTTTTATATGGTCAATTTTGAGGCTAGCCTATTACAATGAAAAGCACAAGACACTTTTAAATAGAGATCAAAAGTAGACATAAACACAACTTCAATGAATATTTCAAGTCAACTAAAGGATGTCAAACAATCAATGCTTGAGAAAAAGAATAGAAAATTTATAGCACCAAGGAAAAAGAAACTTGGCAAAGTGGAAACTAGAGCCATGAAATTGTCTATGCATATGCCAATGCACATTAAAAACACGTTATGTAAACAATAATAGTACATATTCCATAATCAATCACACTCGATATACTAGTACTCTAAGTTGATACAATGGAGTTACTAGTACAAATTCCATGTGCTTCTCTTATTCCTTACCAGTCATCGAGCTATCATGTTATTCTACTCAAAAGTGGTATATATATCTCATTCATTTCTAATACTCTATTGCATAATTATGATTATGCTTATACTATGATATCCAAGGGATTACTTATACATAACCACAAAAAACCAAGTTGAAGTATTAGATTAGTTGTGTGAATCATATGATATCATGAACTAAAGGGAATCATATATGATACATACTTGGGTGTGGTTCATTATATAGAATGACTGGCCCCATAGTGTCCCACAAATGATGGTAATGCAAAAATAAATAAATAAAAGGAACCTTAAGAAGTCATGAAAAGAAGAAAAAAGACAAGACATACCTGATCTTTGATATTCTAATGTGTAGCATTGCATTGATACAACATCTAGACCATATGCAAATGCGTGAACTGCATACTGTAGTAAATACAAACATAATTATATTTAGTTTTTAGTAAAAACCAAAAAATACTTTTAAGACATGTCAATAAATCCTAATAGAAATTAAAACTGACAAGATTGCAAATAGTAAACACCATTGATGTTCTTTTTGCAAAATCCATATGAGAGGAGATTAAATAGTGAGACACACACACACATCTCAGATGTGATGGCCTGAATAAGCTCCTCTTGGTTTCAAGAATAATTTGTTGGAGTCGTCTGATCTTGGAGCAAACCTCCCTCAATTTGAAGGAGCAACAACGAAGTCAACATTGACTATGTTGTTGCTCTTCTCCAAGAATAAACGACTCGAATAATTTTTTCTCTATTGAACAGGACCAACCACGTGAAGGTGGAAGCTCCTGTGGCCCTTCCGCTCCCCCCCTCACATCACTCTCAATTCCCCAATACCCAATCTATATTCTACTAAAATATATGCATTAAAAATATTCAAAATTGATAAAAAGTGATTGTAAAGCTATAAATGAGGTTTATCATTTAAAGGCATATGTCATAAAAAAAAGTTTTTATAAATGATATTTATCATTCAAAATATGTTACAAATATACTAGCTATATAATTTACATCTATCTGTCTTATAAAATTATCATACATCATTAATTTTTTTTAGTCTTCTTTTATGTTTTCCATTTCTTAAGTAATTCATCCATCTCCATCTCTTCATTTACTGGGTGCTCTTCAGCAACTGATGTTGCTTCATTCCTTTCATGCCGATCACGCATGTTCTCGTACCCACATCGTGGAGGCTGCTATGAGGGGCCATCACCTACAAAAAAAAATATTAAATTTATATGGCCAATTTTTAAATATCATTGAAGAAGTTCATTAATATTAAAAAAAACCTCTGCACTGTAATTATTTACCTGGCCCACTAGTCAACACCGTTGGAATGACTTCCCTATTCTTCTGATCTTCAGGTCGAAGAGGCTCAACTATAACATTCTCTGCCATTGAAATGACAAAATTTATAAGGACAAAATCATAAATGTATAAGTAATAAAAATTAGAAGTATGAAATTTATAAGTATGAAATTATTAAGTATATGATTAATATACAACAATTTTACCATCGTGGGCCTCGGTCACAGGAACATCTTGGGGCTTCTAGGGAGCACCATGATATTCTGGTCGTGCTACACTATCAACACTTTGTTGTCCAGTACTAATGGTTTCGTTGATAGTGCTTCTCCCTTGATTAAAACAAAGTAATACATTAAAGTTATGGACGATATCAAATATTTGCGTATTTTATAAGTAATGAAAGGTTAATGTGGAATGATTTTTATTTACCTTATCCCACAAAATGGATCTTGGGGTCTGCCCCATGATTTTCCTACGATCAACTACAACTTTATAGTCATACTTGTAACCAAGTTGGAGGTCTCCCTCTGTGGTTTCAGTTCCGACGTCGTCACCTTGCATTGCATAAGAGTATTCTTTTTTAATGTTTTTTATTGCAATTACCTGAAGGTTTAAAGCGATACAAATAATATTCTTAAGATGTTTGGGTACTTACGATTCATGACTGTAACCTCGAGTAGCCTCCTTGGCCTAGATTGTGTTGTCCATGTTTAGAAATCCCTGCTTTGGTTTCCTTTGAAGTGTCAGACAAACTATCATCAAAATTTTCAAGTATTTATATACCACACTTTTATTTAGATCTAAATCAAATTAAAGGTATTGAAATCAAAATATTGTAATTTACCTTGGGGTATCGGTTATTTTTTCTCCTGATGTTTTCAATATATTTTCTTTTGCATCATCAATGATCGCCTTCCACTCCCTCTCTGGAATCGAGGGAGGATGCTCATACCTAGGGTTTTCTGCAAAGCTTCATCTATAAACATCTCGCGTATATTTTAAATATTTTCCCACTGAAAAGGCGACCACTTTTTTATTAAACGTTTCGACTCCAAAGAGACCTTCAAGATGATCCATAAGTTATTTTTTGAGGTCGGAATTCTAGAAATTCCACCTCATGCGTAAGGTTTCCCCAAAAATCAACAAGGTCTTTCTCTCCAGGTGCCTATAAAAATGGTCGTTTCCTACACAAAAAAGGATATGATCATTAATTTAAAAATAATAATGTAGATGTTTTGTGTATGAGATGGATAACATGAAACAGATAAAATATGAAAAACTACCCGGGAGTCTTATTTCTTTTAATGGAAGTATGTTATCGTCGACCAAAAATGTGCACAGAAGGGTCCCCATGTTGGTCACATGTCTAGCTCCAGAAAATGCAACCATGTCAACCACGTCATCAGCCTCGTCTCTATCACCACCTCTAAAGCATGACCATTGTGTGGATTCCTGGAGGTCCATGTCATGGCTCCTATCTAAATTAGGTGTGGAAGATGGAGAAGTAAAGAGTACTCTATCAGTTGTATGACATCTCGTACCAAGACACTGTGGCACCTCTATAGTGCCACTACTACCATCACTGGGCTAAACATGATCCAAAAATCTTTTTATAAAAAAGAAAATGTTTTTTCGTGAGATAATGTAAAAGTTAAAAAGCATACTTTCATAATTGAACATATGAGTACATTAAAAAAAAACACTTTAAATTATGGTTATTACCTTATATGTGTTAGGCTATGACATAAGGAGATTGATCCTTTCTAGGACGTCGGGAGTTTGATCTGGATGGTCTAATAAGATAGCAAGTTTTTTGTTCGATTTAATGATATTTTTTTTTATTAATACTATCGAATCAGGGGATGAATACAACCCCTCCTCATTGGCGAAATCATGATCAAATGGCCTATCGACTACATATAATTTCAACAAAATCAATGTTATTTCAGTTATATAAACAAATGAAATAATTGATCGCCACACAAATAAAATTATGAAAACAAATAATAAAATTTACATAAAATGAAAGTCGAATTTGATAATCATTTACATGTTCTGTGGATGGCTCTTTTCCACGATCATCCTACCACATTATAATATAATTAGAACCCCCAAATATTTAAAAAATTGTTAACAATATAAAAAAAACCGATTGCCACCCAAATAAAATCAACCTCAACGATCAACCTCCCACATTATTATAAAATTGGAACCGTAAAATATTTAAAACATTGTTAAAGATAAAAAAAAATATAATGCAATAAGTAGAGGTTGCTTAAATACGTGTTTCATAAGTACCCACACATTATTCGTCGATTTTTCTATTCGATTCAAATGGTAATCCACTAATAACTCTTCCCTGGGAGTTATCTTTTTATTGCGCATAAGACTACTTGATTCTCTTCGCATCCCTCATATATGCAATTTGGTTGCTTGTTTGTTGTCCTAGGTCATGTGTTTTTTATAAACCCTATGATATTCCAGAAGATTTAGGCCTTCCATCAATATAAATAGTCGCTCCCTTATTTTTATCATCATTTATTAGTTGTATATAATTTGCAGCGAGTGCATATCTTCACATACTTCGCATGAACCGGACCAACCACATCCAATCGTTATAATTGTAACACAGTCCGATATAGTCCATCAATTCAGTTACTGTATTGTATTTTACAGTTATTCCATCCATGGAAAATAGCCCTAGGCCATGCAGAGAGGATGGTGCAATGTGATATGTCCTATTGTTGAGAATGAAATCAATGTCTAACGGAGGCAGTTCCTTAGGTACCCATTGTTTCACCAGATGTTTATATCCGAGTGAAACCTATATGTCTCCTCTTCTCTCATCATCATATTAGCATGATCCTCCTTCTGCAAGAAAAAATTCCATGCGTCTATGGAATTTTCTTCTAACATTTTCACGTCTGGTCCTTGTTTGTGTATCATGTCTACTAGATGTAGTCACATTTCCCTCTATTTGTCCTAGGCTTCCCTCACTTGAGGAAGAAATATTTGATAGGTACATGTTTTGTTGTACCTTGAGTCACATGTGTACATGTTGTTAGTGAGTAGTCCATCCTCATCCTAGTTCCAATTTTTGAATTTTTTTTTTCTATATTCAAATTTCTAAATAAATTTTTGATATCTTTAGTTTTGGATGCACAATTATAGGGTGCAATTACCTAAATTAGTAGGGCCACTCATGCATGTGGATTCCCAACTTAGTGAAGGGTATGAATCTCTAGGTGGGTGCACCTTAATTCGACTCGCTTATCCATGCAAGCAATATGCACTATGGTTATATTTCACACTACGGAATTTGTTTCCATGCATTTATATTCATTGTACCTCTCTTATTACTAGTTTATAAAGGGGAATTAAGGAAAACCACTTTATGGTCCAAGAGTTGAGTTTTGAGCTATAGATTTAGCTTTCTATTTCATATTTAATATAAAATCAATGATGATGTTTTGAGTCTTTATATTAGAACGTTTGTTGTTTTAATTATCAATGGCTTGTAGGTTAAAGTAATCTATAACATAAATTTTGATAAGTGTTTCAACATTAGTGATCTAGAGTTTTAGGTTAGTTTCTAGAGTGCAAAATTTTCTCAACATGGTCAACTATTTTATGGTATTAGAGTGCATTTAATGAAACATTCTAGGAATTTGTGTATGTATAGTAGGGATGCTACCTATGATAGGGAGATATTGAGAGGTTTTTGATCCGGATTATTTTCGACACAAAATGAGAGTGGAGATATAACAAAGAAATGCACAGAGATATCACATATATTCAATAATATAACAGAAATGTATCAGAGGTGCAACCATAAACACAGATATATAGTAATACATGATTTCTATTAATGAAAGAAATGTACTGAGACTGTAAAAATACAGAGTGAAAGACTCGCTAGAATGGTGGAAGCTTATCTCTGAGAAGAGATGTGACAGCTACTCGCATTTGCAAGAAGATGATTACAATGAGGCTCTGAAGGCCTTTTTACAATAAACAGGAATGCCAAAAACCCTAGACATCCAAAAACCTAACCCTAGGATATGAAGCGCCAAAATTCATGTGGGCCCCGTTTGGGTAAGTTAGTACATCAACTTCCCGGGGTCGTAACTTTTGCATACGATCTCCATTTTAGGCATATAATAGCTCGTTGGAAAGGTATCGTCAAGGAGATTCATTTTGGGGGCTCAATATGCCTTCATATATCATTGAGAACCTCAACCTACAATAACCTTCATTTAGGCCCTCAAAATGGCCCCGAAAGTTAAAAGCTGTTAAAAATAGTAAATTGCCAAAATTGCCAGAAAAATGTTTTGAGCCAGTTGGAAAAGGTGGGTGGCCACCAATATCCACCTGGATCAGTTTTAGGGATGAGATGTTAAATATGTGTTCTTGATAATATCATTGTGGTCTTGTGATATGTTTCTTTGGGGTTGTTGACATGTTTTATTTAGTAGGTTGTTCTAGGAGCAATGGTATGACTACATTTATTCTTATATATGAATACAAATTTTAAATTTCCCTCTAACTTACTCCCATGGAAGTGTTAAGCATAGATGATGTTGCAAGACCATGATATTTGGTATTCTATGGGTATGGTAGAGACTACCAATCATGTGTTGATAGTAGAACATAAAAAGAAGATGGCCAAGAATTAGGGGTAACACCCCTAATTCCGAGGATTCAAATAAAACGTTTCATTAAAACTATGCTTGTTGTAGATGAATTGCAGAGAAAAATGTCATCACCTTTCCATATGGAACAAAATGGATCCTGAAGAACGACCATTTGTACTAGATATGATTACTCAAGTTGAGGAAATGCTCATAGAAAGAGTGAATCCAATAATTCAAGTAACCCACACAAGTGGTGGACATTACAAATATAGTATTCACACTATAAATTTCCCATAGGACATGAGTACAATTGTCAATTACTTGCCTTACCAAATTGAGGACTTGGACATCTTGCTTGTGAGAAGGAACAACTCTTACCAAATATATTATGATTTTTTGTTAGTAGATATCGCGTTATGGCAAGTTTGAAGTATAAGTTAGAACACGATTCTTATTATAAGGATGTCCAACTAACCTAGGAGTGGGGAATCAACTTGAAGATTTCATCTTGATCAAGGGACTATGTATTTTCCTCTAATGAGAATATGTTCTCTTCTTTTTCATAGTGCGGTTTGAATTATCAATTTAGAGTGATAATTTTATAGTAAGAGAGGGATTGAAAGTTGGACAAGAATCCTCTATTCTTAGATGAACATGTCACAAATTTTTAGAAGTCACATATGACTAATATTTAAAAGTGCACCAGATATTGGGTGTATCTATATAAGTAAATCTTTATTAAAATACCCTTGTTATAGGATGGCCTCATGGTTTAGGTGTTATTTTCCATTTAACCTTCTTTATATATGTCAACTTAGATCCTTACGTATTGTGTTGCCATTCTAGGTTCATGCTGAGCGTTATTGTTGATTTTGGTCCTTGCCTTATATCAAAATTCTTTTCTAAGGAATTATGCTATCCTCTATTACTGGATTACAAAATATGCATATTAGAGAATGAATGGGGTTTATTTGCTAGCACTATTCCAATGGTTATCATTCCTTCCTAAGCTATGATGGAGCCTTGATACACTTGATGAGATTCTCTCATATTGGATTACAAATCTTCTTCACACAATTCTAGAGGTGAAAATTGGAATTTAACCCAAATTGAAGCATTGGAGGCAGCTTGCATTGGGTTGAAGGTGACATCCAATGTTTCATGATAGGTCCTATTATTTCAGATAATATTGGTCTATATAAAAAACTCTCTTTTAATCATATTTGAGAATCTTATGATAAAATGTCCTCACTCGAAGGAAATTTTCAAACCACCCCTTTAGCTTCCCAATGGCCTCTTTCAACTTCCATAGAATCTTCTATGATGACCACAATCCTATAGCCTTATATATCAATGCATTCACCTCAAATTTATGACCTTTCCTCCTAAGGTCACCTATTTCATAAGAAACCTTTGGGGTTTCTTTTTTCTTTTCCATGTATTCATTTATCTTTCGTCTAAGGGAAGTATTTTTATATTACTTGTTAAAAAGGATCTAATTTCATAATATTTATACAACTCTTGTTTGGACAAGTTAGTTTGGAGGACATATCTCACATCTGGCTCATGGATGCTTGAGCTAACCCTTGAGGCTATAACAATATGAATCTATAGAAGGAATTGGTAAAGTATTGTAAAGTTTTCCTTTGTCTAAAGAGCATCAAAGGACCAAGTTCTTGCAACATCAATAAGTGGAAATGGATCTAGAGAAATAGGTCATTTCATGTATGTGTCACTGAGTCTTGGTGCTGAAAGAGTGTCACTTGCATCAAGTGGGACATGCCTAAAATATTTCGAATCACATTCAAGGAAATAAATTATTGACTACAAATTGTTAAGGGAAGTTTTTTTATCATATGGCATGTTTCTTATGATCCTAAATCATGTTCAACAATAGTTTTCGTAAATAAATTTTGAATTGCAATTACAACAAGGTCCTGTGTAACCGCAACTTGGGAGGTTTTGGTTAGCATATGGTGATAACTTTCTGATTTTTCCTTTTCTTTGGTTGCATACTTGGAAATGTTTAGCACAACATGATGAGAGAGAACATGTTGGAAGTCAATATATTATAGTTGTGTATGTTTAATCTATCATCATTTTGAGCAGGGTTGTATTTTTTATGATAATGCTTTTCAATGAACATGGTAGATGTAGCATGAAACTCCCATGGAACTTTATACCAACAGTTAAGGGTGGAACCTTTCTTTTGCAAATATGAATATTCATTGCATTTTGTGTTTTCTTGAACATGGTTAAATAGTTACTCATAGTATTTAAGTGGAGTGGATGTGAATATTTATACTATTCTTAGAAGGTAGGTATCATCAATAATTGAGCGATGGAATTGGATATTCCTATGGTGGATATCTCATGAGTTTCAATATATAATTTTATGAGTTTTGGTCAAACCATTGAGAAATGAAGTTTCATTTTTAAATCTAATTGAAAATTTATATGCTTCGATTAAGGTGTCCAACATTCCCTTAACATTCTACTTACTTTGACAACCTCTTCCTAATTATAAGATGTAAGTTAGGTATGAGCTATTTTTTACCTCTGTATTCCCTTTTATTTTAATGGTATCCATATTTTGTATTGATCAAATGAGGAATTACCCAAGAACTGATTCCATTAGACACAGACTCAATCCTAAGGCCAACTAAGGAGAAAACAAAACACATGCTAATTAATCTAGGAGTCAAGCATGCAAACAACCTTCTCACAAAGAAGCACTAGTTGGTGATTAAATACAACATCGTAGGATCAATGCGCGAAGGGGATGAGTTTCAGCGGGTGGGAAAGTTATGTTGACAACCTGCTTAACAAACTAATGCCCTAGTGCAAGTTACCTCACCGAGCAGTGGGAAACCCTCCAAGGAGTCTAAGTAAGTCTAGCCAACGTCGATCCCAGGTAAAACACCACCTTCCCTATGTTGTCACCTTGGGCAGGAAGTCTAAAAGATTATGGCCTCTATGGTACCACCTACTATACCAAAGCAGAGGGGGGACAGTCGACAGTCGACACCAAGACCAACAAAGAAGGTTTGATTACTCTGTTGGCCCTAATGCAACCTCATGTTTGACCCTTGTGTTAGAAGGGCTTCCCAAAGTCAGTGATATAGAAACTGGATTTCACTCCCTAACTCAAAGATTTATGTTTGTTTAACATATTTGGAAAGTTATTCTCACAATCCTATTCCAAATCTCTATACCTAAACTTAAGATGGGTTTGAAGAGCCCTAGAAAATTTGCTAGATAAATTTTAATTAGCGCTTGGTTTTAGGTTGTTGTTACTCAAAGGAGTGGTTGTGAAACTGATGGCATTTTGACTCGACTCTTTAAACCATGCAAGAGGAAAATTAAATGAAAGAATTTTAACTTTGATGAAAACTAGATATGGGAAGGAGCAAGAGGTTTTAAGAAAATAAATAATTTCTTGATAGATTACTATGTGTGCACTGCTAATGACAAAAAATATGAGCTAATTATCCAGATAAATGGAAGCAAAATGACCCAAATTTTAAAAATACCATGCAAATGTCATAGTTCACTTAGTACACCTATACAACATTGAATCAAATGTCATAATTTCTAACATAGTAAACTTTTATGATTATAGAGACCACCATACATATCTTAAATACTCATAAGTATCACAGGGGCTTCACCTTGTTGACCAATATCTTATCACGTTCATTCATAAAGGGGTTTTTTTAATTATGAACCCACATTTTGTGAATAAATGTTTTCGCGTCAAAGACTGAAAAGAACAATGTAATAAAGAAAAAATGATAAAAATCCTTGTTTCATAAGAGGAATGTCACATAAGGATTTCAAATTTTTATGTTCTCTAGAAATTCTTACCTTGCCAAGATATAAGAGGTGTAAACATGGTGATCTTAGTACCCAAGAAATATATGTTCCTACAAAACAAAGGTTAACAAATTTCCTTAAGTAGGGAAGGGATAGTGACAACAACTACATGAGAGCACAACATTCAAGCAAAGGTGAAAGAGAGAGGATACAAGAGGTGAGAGGATACCACACTAGGGTTGAACTAGTGAAGGAAAGAGAGGTGAGAGGAAACAACTATTACGAGGGAGGGTGAAATTTGGAAATGCTAGCCTACAACTAGTGAGGGCATTAGAGGTGGAAATATCATGAGGTGACATGAATGAAGACATGAAGTGATGATGTTAAAAGGAACTATCAAAGGCATTGATGATGGTGAGGTGATATTATCAATATCTTGGAAATGAACCATTTAAGGCACTAATATTAATTGTAAGGTGACATTAGTGAGGGCATGTGCCATTGATTCTAGAAAGTCACCATTGAAGGCATGAGGTGAATATGTTAGCATGTGGATGGAAAATAAACATAAGGAAACAACGTTAATTAAGCACCATCGAAGGTAGGAGGAGAGCGTTGAAAGGAAGGAAATTTCATGGAAATGAAGGTGACCTTATAGCTATAGGCTACAGGATGCAACCGCCAAAGATAACCTCTTAGGGAAGATAGCAAGGGAGTGGTGACTAGTTTCAACTAAGGAATGCCATATTGAATTCAACCCTACTCAATACAACGAACTAAAGGGAGACAACCAAACCTGAACGAATTGAGGAAATAGGTGGTCAATAAGAGAAAAGATAAGAAAAGGAAGAGAGGCAAACCTTTCTCTAGGCATCTTAAGGATATGGTAAACAAGAGACATGAATAATAAAGGTATGATAGGTTATTATTAGGGGACTAGAAAAATGGAAGAGGGGAAGAAAACAAGGAGAGTAGGTGTTGCCCTAAGAATATCAAGGTGGTAATGGAGGAGAAAGAGATGGGTAAGACTACCCAGAAAGAACCATCAAATGGAAAGGTAGTAGGATGGAGTTCCCTACGAATAAGGATAGGAATTCTAGCCTAATGGATCTTGGATGAAAAAGAGAAATAAGGGGTAGATTCCATGGGTGAATGAGGAATGGAAAGAGGAAGGATCTGTTGTAAAGGAAGATGTTCCAACATAGGAAAAATACAAGGAAGAATATCACTTGGTCATTGAGGGATTGTGTGAGGAGGAGGAGGCATCGATGTAATATTGGTAACTAAATGAATACCACCCATTATAATCAAAGTGTTCTAGAAAGGGATCATTATATAATTTTTTAGAGGCCATGTTAATACTACCTATGAAATAGGATGAAGTCTTGATGGGATAAAGAGTCACATCATCCCACTACTGGGTTGGGGAAATACTCCAAATGTATCTAATTTAGACTCAAATTTTGGTTGAGAAGGAAAATTGTTAAGTTGAGAACATACATTTTGTTTCATAGAGGTGTCTTGTTGATATGAAATATCTTGTATTAGGGAAGTGCTATGTCGAGAGGTAGAATCTTGTTTCAGGATTATATATGGTCAAATGGAAGATGTACTAAGATGGATTATATATGGTCAGGTACTAACATGTTATGTATCAAATGAAAGATGTAGAAATGATGGAGGAACTAGTGAGGGCAATGGACCCACTTGCTAAGAGTGGGATGAAAGGTGGGAATAATGATGGAGTATCCAACAAAGAAATGATAGGTGACTAAATATAGAAAGAAAGAAGAATTAAGAACTAAAACTTAATAACTAAATGGAAAGGATACGAGGGCCATGAGAAAAGAAAATATGCAAGACCAAAAGGACATGGCAATAATCAAGGTGAGGTAGAAACAACAAGGGCACACCAAAGGTGACTTTATGTGAGGATGCCAATTAATATAGGGAGGTCAAGAGGGAGGGAATGAACACAGAGAAAGGGAGGCTAGAATAAAATCCAGGGAGAAAGGGAGGCTGGAATGTTGTAGCTTTCCTTTTAGCTCGAACAAGAGGTAAACCAATATATGAAGTTGGAATAAAATCCAACAATAAATAACCTTCGATATGCAACAACTAAATTAGTAAAATGCATACCTCTACAAGTTGGTTGCTTGGTACAAATTGTAAGTGTTTTGCGTTACAACTTTAATTAGTGTGCACCCTTTCTTGGACATGTATCAACATACCAAGCATACCCCAAAGGATGGTAATGGATAAGGGTTCCATATCATGGTCTAAGCCTTAACACAGTCATACAAACAAACCAATGATAAGATTTTGCTCATTCATGTAGACAATTCCATTCACCTGTTTCATCAAACAGTTCAGATGCAACCTTATATAATCAACTTGACGCTGGAAACAAATATAAAATTTAAACACAAATCTCTAAATTTATTTGCATAACAAAGAATGCGTATTTTTAAGCATACACCACTTGCTAATGTGAATATAAACTAGCTTGCAAACAAATATTCCTAAGTATTTTGTGTGAATCTAGGAATTTTCATTCAGACATTTATTCAAACATCTTGGATGCAATCTAAAATACCAACTCATACTTGCAAAGATCATAACCCAGATTTAGGAAGTGTGTTTCATTGTCATGTATCTTGATCTCTGAGCATAAAACACATCCAGAGGGTTGAGTTCCACCATGCCAAAATTTCTCCCATACGCCCAAAACTTAAACCTCTAAACATCAATATCGGTATGTGTCAAGGGGTGATGTTGGAAAGCGATTTCATAAAAGAAGGAGGGAGATCAAAGATTCATCAGGGATAAAATTTCTAGCATCAACCATTGTAACCAAACTCATACCAACTTTGTAATGAACCAAACAATTCATTCACTTGAGCATCCATAGTAAAAGGAAAAATTACCGATTTTTGAGGCATTGTTTGTGTCCTCTATCGCTAGGGTCTCCTCTTTCGCTTGCACTGTGGGATAGATAGGGTATCTGACTCTGTCGCTCACATTGTAGGCTAGCTAGTGTATCCTATGTTTCTCACACTGTCCTCTAGTGTATTGTTTGTCACTATGGTCTCCTCTTACGCTTACACTATGGATTAGCTAGGGTATCCAGCTATGTCACTCACACTATAGGCTAGCTAGTGTATCCTTTGTCGCTCGCACTGTCCTCTAGTGTATCCTCTGATGCTAGGGTATCCTCTTATGCTTGCACTGTGGGCTAGCTAGGGTATTATTTGGCTCTGTCGCTTACACTGTGGGCTATCTAGGGTATGATCTAGCTCTGTCGCTCGCACTGTAGGCTAGCAGGTTTGGTTTCATTCAAGTTTTGTTATATTTTGTTATATTATATTAATTATAACAAAATATAATATAAATATAAATATAAATTATATGTAGGTTGGGGTTTAGGCATTATATGGGTTATATGGGTTAGGGATTATCATTGAGGTTAAGGCTTAGATGGTTTATAGGCTATAAGGGATGATGGTTACGGGTCATAAGGGTTTATATAAGTGTTATAGGTTAGGAGTGATACAAGTTAAATTTTTAAGGTATTAGGAGTTATAACATAAGATTTAGATGGGTTATTTGTTAAGGGTTATAGGGGTTAGGTATAAGGGGTTATGAGGGTCAAAGGTTCGGTGTTGTATGTTATAGGTTAGATTTTATAAGGGATATATGGCTTGGGAATTGTAGTTATTAATGGTTTTAGGGTAAGTGGCTATAATGGTTAGGAATTATACATGTTAAATGTTATATTCCTTAGGAGGGTTTATGGGTTGTAGGCATTATTGGGGTTACAAATTTTGCATTATATCTTTTTGAGGTTAAGGGTTATTACAACCAAGGGCTTAGAAATTGTAAGAATTAAGGGTTAGTTGTGATAGTAATTAAAGGACGATGTTGATAAGAAGTTATAAGGATAGAGAGATATGAATTATAGAGAGTACATGTACATGAATTTAGGATTATAGGATTTACATGGTCTAGGGATTGTATGAGTCAAGGGTATTATATGTTAGGGATGAAAAGTCATAGGGTTATGGTTCATAACAATTTAGATTTCATCACAATTTAGAATTTTAGTGGTTAGAGACTAGAATATTAGTGTTTATAGAGGTTAGGAGTTAATGGTTTTATAGGTTAGGGATTAGAATAATAGTGTTTATAGGGGTTGTGTTTCATTTATAGATTTCAATGGATATGGGTCATTGATGTTATGGGTTTTATAGGGTTTTTAAGATAAGTAGTTAAGGGTTGTAGGGATTGTTAGGAGTTACACATGTTAAATTTTATGTATGTGCTTGTGAAAATAGGTGAGGCCAGGGGCAAGTCCTAGGTAACTTTGATAGAATAAATACACCACACTTGTGGCTTCTTAGCTGAATAATATTTATGTAGCATGGAAAGATGTTTATGTCTAAGTGTTAAATCTAAAATGGAGTATTTGTTGCTTGTTCGTGTTGACCCAAATCTTTAGTAAAAAAAAATGTACAAAACTTATTAATCCATTAGAAAGAAAAATAAGGTATTATGATCACAACATTGCACCAACTATTCATGTTCATGCAATACCGTGGTTTTGACCCCTAGAATGTATTGGGTTAGATTATGTATAATTTGTAAATACGATTTTATAATGATAGGAGGCAATCCAAGTGAGCTTAAATAAATGGTTCAATGTATAAATAATGTACACATGATAGTATGGATTCCTTATAGTGTGGAGCTTAAGGCTAAGGCAAGGCAAGGATATATAGAGAGAGAGAAAGGGGGGAAGGGGGGAATGACAAATAAAAAATAGGTTATAGGAGCACATGCACACTCTTAGGAACGTGTTCATGCTCTTAGGAACGCGTGTGTGCTCTTAGGAATGCATTCACGCTCTTAGGAACGCGTTCGCACTCTTAGGAATATGTGCATGCTCTTAGGAACATGTGTGTGTTCCTATAGCGTGTGCGTGCTCTTAATAACGTGTGTGCACTCTTAAGAATGCATGCACATTCTTAAGAAAGTGTGCACGTTCTTTTGAATTCAAATTTGTTTGGGCTGAATTGACAATGTGTATGCTGACTTGGTTTCCTTGAATTTAGGTTCGGGTGAAAAACCTAGTGGTTTAGTCTGCAAATTGATAAAAACCTCCACTTTTGTAAATACCTCTCTATATCTCTGTTTCTTATGTTATTTTTCTATAGGCTACAAAATTCAGTTGTTGACGAAACTACGGTCATAGATAGAGTCGACTATACATATTCCAAATATATAGTTTTTTTTAAATTAATATTGTTTACTATTTTTAATCTATTTTTATCTTCGCATATATCAAAATCCTAGAATACATACCTCTCTTATTTGTGCTATAACTTTTCGTCGTCTTAACCATTTCTATAATGAGTTACATGCTGCACTAGAAGAGACTGATATGTACGATCTAAAAAGAAAGAAATTATTTTGATCATGTTAATACCCTCTTAGCATGCATGAACAAAAATCCTTGTAATTTCAAGGATATATTGACTTTTATAATTAAAACAAATATAAAATTAATATTATAAATTTCCAAAAAATACACCACACTAGAACAACGGGTTCTCTACAATTATACAAGCTTTTGGAATGAAATTACATCATTAAGGTACTCAACACCTACATGAACAAATACATATGTACCTTATATTTTGTTGGAAAAATAACATACCACTACTAAAAAAATCAAATTTTACATAGTTATTTAAAATTTCTATGAATAAAAGTTGTGTATTCGGAAAGCTAATTTCAATTTTCTACGCTTCAACTTCTTACATCATATTCAAATTCATTGTAAAAGTACCTTGAATAATCCCTCCAAGTTAACAAATTGTTGTTTTTCCATGTTTTCATTGCCACTAACGTGTCATGAGAGACCATCATTAGCTTGCACATACTCAACAGTTCAAGAAAACAATAGCATATAATAGTTAGAGAGAGAGGCAATTAAAATATGAGAGAAGTCAAATGAATGAACACACACCTCATAATAATAGCAAAATATTGGAACATAGTAGCATGTATCAGAGATGGAGAGAAAGATATGAGGTTTGTTCTATTTTATCTGAGGTTTTTTCTATTTTTTGTTTTCTCTAGTGCCATTTTATGGTCTTGTTTGCAACATTTTTTGAATTTCACCATGTATTTTCAGTGGCCACCATGTACAAAGAATTGCTACTTCCTACACACAAGACTCAAATATGAAGGATCAAGGAAAAGTAAAGAATGGTGGAGAATGGTGGTGAATAAGGCGTTGCTCCTTCCAACATAGAAAATCAAATATCAAGGTAGAGTAAAGGGAGGTGGAGAAGGACGGTGAATATGCGACCAAAACATAGACGACACAGTACTAAATGATGTGATATATATTTTTTCTTTTATTGGAATATGTACAAGCATGCCTTATCGTTAGGCTCGAGAAGGTTTTAATGCTAGATGACAATGAGGGAGTAAGGTGGTGAGGATAGGGTGGAGGCTAGCAGAAGGAATCTAAGAGATCAAACAATGAGGCAGTGAGGATAGGGTTGAGGCTAGTAGAAGGAACTTGATAGATTAGGCCAAGTGATGACAATCCACCTCTACTCACTCAACGGACTTAATGAGCTCAATCAATAGATGCAAAATCTAAAAAATGAATCGCCTTATAAACTTAGGTTATACAATATTGAAGATTGAAAAAAATAAATGTATTGTGTTAGACAACTTAGGATTGACAAAAAGTGATCCGGATTTATGAGTAGAATGAAATAAATAAAAGACTGAATACAATAACACATAGATATGTAGAAAAACAATAGATATCTAGTGAACAATAACTTCTATTGAATGAATAAAATAGGTTGAAACTATAAAACTGTAAAACTGAAAACAACTTGCTCGAATGGTGATAGCTATCTCTGAGAAGAGATGTGGCTGCTACACGCATTCGTCTCAGCAGAATGATTACAATGAGGCTCTAGAGACATTTTTAACATTACTCATGACTGCCAAAACCCTAGACATCCAAAAACCTAACCCTAGGAGATGATACACCAAAATTTATGTGGGCCCTGATGTGTAAGTTGGTATCTCAACTTCCCGAGGTCGTAACTTTTGCATACGACCTTCGTTTTAGGCGTGTGATAGCTTGTTGGAAAGGTGTTTTCGAGAAATACAAATTATTCCATCAAACTCTGAGTTTGTCTATAGATTGACTGTGGCAAGCCAAAAAAACATTGTTTAGGGCCCCAAAACGGCCCTGAAAGTACATATAGATGTACTGACATGAAAAATTCTAAAATAATCTAGTTGGATTAGGTGGGAGACCACCACTATCCACTTGGAAGTTGTGTAGGGATTCAGATAGCCCTAGAAGTGTAGAACCCAAAATTACAAAGAATTACAGAAGAACGTGTTGAACTAAAAACTGTCAAGATGAGTCAGTTGGAATAGGTGGGTGGCCACCATTATCCATATGGATCAGTCCTTGCCCCTTAGGAACCAATGGTCTCCATTGCATTGATTTCCCCCATCAAGTGAGGAAATTTCTGTTGAATTTGGCCCTGGGTGAGCCACTTTCCTTGGTGCAGAAGCTGCCCTACCTTGACAACCCAATAAAGTTGGATCCTCTGTTGGCGAGTGCCCTTGACCTATGTGTCTACTATCTGATCTGTGGATTCCTATTCCATGTAGTCATGGTTGAGCTTTGTTGATATCAATTTTTATACGATCTCCGAGGTGTCCAATAATAGTGGAAACTATGTCTGGACGAGGTCCACATTGAACTCTAGGTGCAAGCCAAGGAAGGGGGGAGTGTTGAGCTCAAAATCATTGTCACCCACAACTTTGGTGATAGTGTAAGGCCCATAGAAAAGTGGATAGAGCTTCCAATGGGGCCTTGTAAGGTGTTATTTCTGCAAATGTAACTAGACCTTGTATCCCACCTGAAACTTGTGCGGTACCCAGTGTTGATCATGGCACTGCTTGTACTTAGCATTGGATTTTTGCAAAATATCATGGACCTGTTGGCAGATGTGATGAATCCACTCAATGAATCTGGTGGCTTTGTCAGCCTCAAACTGGACATGGGAAGATTTTGTCTGTATTGTTGCAAGAGGTAGTGCAACATCAATGGGACCCAAGGGTTGGAATCCTAGCCCCACCTGAAATGGGCTATGTTCGGTGGAGCTATGGAGAGCCATGTTGTAGATGTGTTGAACATAGGGAAGACTCTCATCCCATGTACGCATATGCTTAGAGTTATACATGCACAAGATGTACACAATCATTCGAATGAATACCATTGTTTTGCCATCGATTTGAGGGTGGAAGGCAATGGATTTAGTGAGCTTGGTGTCCAACAATGACTAGAGACTCGACAAAAATGTGTTAAGGAACCTGCTATCCCAATCGGAGATGATGGTCTATGGTATCCCAAAATGGACCCACACTCGTTTGAAGAAGAATTTGATAGTATCTACTGATGTGATGCTCTTCTTGTAGGCTATGAGAATGGACATCTTTGAAAACCAATCAACCACCACAAATACACAATCATTGCCTTGCTTGGTGGATAGAAGGCTAGAAATGTAATCCATTGAGATGGATTCCCAAGGCCTCTCGGGAGTAGGAAGAGGTGTGTATAAGCCTTACTTCTTGATGGTTGGCTTGGCAATGACACAGGCAATGCAAGATTTGATATACTTGCTGACGTCTTGTCGAAGTTTTGGCCAATAAAAATGTTTCTGTAGAACGACCACAATTTTCTCCACGCCAAAATGTCCTGCCATCCTATTGTAGTGAGCTTCCCAAATTAGATTTGCACGCTTTCTTGCAGGAACATAGAGGTGGCCCAGATGGCATACCAGTGCATCGTAAATGTGAAAATCGATGACATTTGCGCTTGTACCCAAGAGCTGATAGGTGGTGGCGAAGTCAGAATCTCGCTGATAAGGTTGGGGCCACTCAGATGCCTCATGCCCACAGGAATGAAGCACGATGGTGTGTACAACCACGGGAGGTTTCCCAAGGTAGTCAACGACACAATTTGTGCTCCATGTCTTATACTTGATGTTGATATGGAACTGCTTCACGTATGTGGACCACTTTTGATGGTGGTCATTCTACAACTTCCCATGTGTGTGTATGTACTGCAGACGCTTATGATCAATGTGGATTATTGTCTCCTTTCCCAGAATGTAATGATTCCATTGACGTCGGGCTTGTACAATGGAATACATTTCCATGTCATAGGTGGGGTATTTTTGGATGGTATCTGATAGCGTCTCACTATGGTATGCTACATGATGACCATGTTGAGTGAGAACTGCACCTACAACATAGTTGGATGCATCAGTCTCAATCTTGAATGGTTGTTGCAAATCGATTAAGGAGAGTACTGGAGTTGAGCACAAGTGATGCTTCAGATCATCAAATTCTCATTATTGTGTCATCCCCCATGCAAAATTTTCCCTGCCACCCTTGGTTGAGTGCCCATGCAATATGGGAGTATCCCAACATGAACCGTTGGTAAAAGTTGGCAACTCCCAAGAAGCTCTGAAGCTCGGTTAGTGTGGTCGAGGTTGGTCAGTCATGAATGACTTGGATCTTAGATGGATCCACATATACTTCATGTTCATCAACAATGTATCCCAAGTATTGGAGCATGTTCATGCCAAAGGAGAATTTTTCCAAGGTGGAATATAGCTTGTGTTGCCGTAGAGTGCTCAAAACTTGTTGAATATGCTGCATGTGATCCTCCCAACTTCTGTTGAAGATGAGGATGTCATCCAAATATACCACCGAAAAAGAGTTGTTGAAGGGTTTCAATACATTATCCATCAACCTCATGAAATTTGTTGGTACATTTGTTAAGCCAAAGGGCATGACCAACCATTTGAGGAGACCTTCTTTAGATTTGAAAGTTGTCTTCCATACATCAATCGATTTGATGGGAACCTGGTGGTAGCTAGACTTTAGGTCAATATTGCTGAAGAAATTTTCCCCCTTGAGTTGGTCAAGAAGGTTCTCAATTCGGGGAATTGGGTATCGATTCATGACTATGATTTTGTTTAATGCTTTGTAATCAATGTAGAGTTGTTGTGTTCTCTCTTTCTTCTGCACAAATACAATCGGGCTTCTGCAAGGGGAGGAGTTGGGTCTGATGTGCCCCTTTTGAAGAAAATCTTGGATATGATGCTTGATTGCATCATTTTCCATCAGCAAGCGACAATAGACTGGTCCATTAAGTAGAGGTGCACTGGGGGTTAGATCAATTGGATGCTTGACCTAGAAATGCGTTGATACCCCGGTGGGTGAGGAGAAGATGTCTCTATACTCTTCCACGATCCCATCCACTTGATTCTACTACAAATAGAGGATCTGTGTAGAGGTCATGGATGTGGCAACGAACTTCTTCTTACTGTGAGCACAGATCACAAAGAAGACAAACTTCCTAATCTGTTAAATGACCTTATTGCATTGCTTAGCAGAGATTAAATAAATAGTGGTAGACGATGCTACCTCTGGTATCCTGTACAATTGTCTACCTAAAGTAATAATAACACTATGGGGTCTAGACTCATACACAACATGTCACTTCCATAAATATGGTTATCCTAAAATAACATCACAAACTTCAAGGGGAGAAATATCACACAATACCTCGTCTTTGAAGGGCTTGATGTCGTAGGGAAGATGACACTATTGGATGATGCATAGATCTCTTCATTGGTGAAGCTAGTTGATGGTGTAGGGTTGTGGGTGTGGTGTCATCGGCAAGTCAAGCCGCTTGACGACCTCTATTGAGATCAGGTTATTTTCACTACCGCTATCTACAATGAAATGAAGTGGAGCCCCCTTTACCCACATCTGTGAGTGAAATATGTGTTCCCCTTCCTCTGGTTATTCCGGTTCGCTTGGCTGGAATTTGATGGTAGAGAAAGTAGTGCTAGGTTTGGCATAAATAATCCACTTCCCTCCTTATGGATTTTATTCGAAGTCTGAATCTTTCTGACTCAGAATATTTCATCTCAGCCACCAATGACTTCTTAGAGAAACATTCTTTGGTGTTGTGACAAGGTATTTTATGGTATTCACACCACTTTCACATGTCCTTCTTCGACTTCTCATTACCCTTATTGGGTTGCAGCTTGGATTGGTTGTCCTAAGAGTGGCCATATTTTCTCTGTCCTTTATGTTGTGGGTTGGGGCCTTCTTTTCCCTACTTTGGCTGTGAGGAGTTTGAAGATCCAAAATCTCGCCTCTTCTGCTTAAATTTCTGCTCGATCTTGAAAACATATCTATAAGTCGCACCTAATGATGAGATGTTCAGAAAATACATTTATGTTTGAATGTATATATGTAGACAACCACAGTATTTGAGCACCAGATGTCATTCAGAGTATTTGATACCCAATTTGGTGCAAAGGGTATGGAAAATATTGGTGAAATATGGTACTTTTTGGTCCCTTTCCTGAGGCAGCATGGTCCATCTTGTGTAATGGTCATCATATCTTCCAACAGTGTGGATGATTGTCTCCTTTCCCAGAATGTAATGTTTATGGATGGTATCTGAGAGCGTCTCACTATGGTATGCTAATGGATGACCATGCTGAGTGAGAACTGCGCCTACAACATAGTCAAATGCATCAATCTCAATCTCAAACAGTTGTTGCAGATCGGGTAAGGAGAGTACTAGAGTTGAGCACAAGCGATGCTTTAGATCATCAAATGGTCGTTGTTGTTTCATCCCCCATGCAAAATATTCCCTACTAGCGGCCTTGGTCACTTGGCCGAGGGCCCATGAAATATGGGAGAATCCCAGCATGAACCATCGGTAGAACTTGGCAAGTCCCAAGAAGCTTCAAATCTCGATTAGTGTGGTTGGGGCTGGTCAGTCACGAATGAATTGGATCTTGGTTGGATCCACATGTACCACATGATCATAAATAATGTAGCCCAAGTATTGGACCCTGCTCATGCCAAAGGATCATTTTTCCAAATTGGCATATAGCTTGTGTTGTTGTAGAGTGCTCAAAACCTGTTGAATATGTTGCATGTGATCCTCCCAATTCTATTGAAGATGAGGATGTCATCCATATATACCACCACAAAAGAGTTGTTGAAGGGTCTCAATACATCACCCATCAACCTCATGAAAGTTGTCGGTGCATTTGTTAATCCAAAAGGCATGACCAACCATTCGAAGAGACCTTATTTAGATTTGGAAGTTGTCTTCCATACATCGGTTGGTTCGATGAGAACCTGGTGTTAGCCATACTTTAGGTCAATCTTGCTGAAGAACTTTTCCCCCTTGAGTTGGTCAAGAAGGTCATCAATTCGGGGAATTGGGTACCGGTTCCTGACTGTGATTTTGTTTAATTCTCTGTAATCAATGCAGAGTCGTCGAGTCCTGTCTTTCTTCTACACCAGTATAATCGGGATTCCGCAAGGGGAGGATCTGGGTCTGATGTGCCCCTTTTGAAGCATCTCTTGGATTTGACGCTTGATTTCATCATTTTCCATCAGCAAGTGATGATAGACTGGTCCATTAGGCAGAGGTGCACCGAGGGTTAGATCAATTGGATGTTTGACCTGGCAGTGCGTCGGTACCTCAATGGGTGAGGAGAAGATGTCTTTGTACTCTTCCATGATCCCATCCACTTACTTTTGCTACAAAGAGAGGCTCTGTGTAGAGATCACGAATGTGGTGGAAACCTTCTTCTTACTGTGAGCACGAATCACAAAGAAGATGAACTTCCCAATATGTGAAATGACCTTACTGCATTTCTTAGTAGAGATTAAAGAAATAGTGGTAGGTGGTGCTACCTTTGGTATCTTGTACAATTGTCTACCCAAAGTAATAATAACAGTGCGAGGTCTAGACTCATACACAACATGTCTCTTCCACAAATATGGCTCTCCTAAAAGAACATCACAAACTTCAAGGGGAGCAATATCACACAATACCTCATCTTTGAAGGGATTAATGTTATAGGGCAGACGACATTGTTGGCTGACGCGAAGATATCTTTCTTGGCGAAGCCAGCCGATGGTTTAGGGCAGCATGTGTTGTGTCATAATCGGGTCCAACCACTTGATGACCTATGCTGAGATCATGTTCTTCTAATTTTTTCTATCGACAATGAAATGAAGTGGATCCCCCTTTACCCACATATGTGAGTGAAAGAGGCATTACCCTTCCTCTAGTTATTCTAGTTCACTTGGTTGGAATTTTGTGGTAGCGACAGTGGCACTGAGTTCGAAATCGATAATATAGTTCCCTCCTTCTGGATTTGATTCAAAGTCTGAATCTTCCTCTGACTCAGAAGCTTTCATCTCAACCACCAGTGACTGCTTGGAGAGACATTCTTTGGTGTTGTGCCAAGGGATTTTATGGTATCCACACCACTTTCTCATGTCCTTCTTCGATTTCTCATTACCTTCTTGGGTTGAGGCTTGGACTGGTTGTCCTGAGAGTGGCCATATTTGTTGTGTCCCTTTTTTTGTTGGTTGGGGTCATCTTTTCCCTGCTTCAACTATGAGGAGTTTTCATATCCAAAATCTCGCCTCTTCTGCTTAAATTTATGCTCGATCTTGATAGCATATCTATAAGTCACACCTAATGATGCAATGTTCGAAAAATCCATTTTTGTTTGAATGTATGTATCTATGCAGACAACCGCGATATTTGAGCACCAGATGTCGTTCAAAATATTTGATACCCAACTTGGTGCGTAGGGTATGGAAAATATTGGTGAAATCTGGTACTGTTTGTTCCCTTTCCTGACGCAGCATGGTCCATCTTGTGTACTGGTCCTCGTAGCTTCCAACAAGGTAGTATTGTTCTTTAATGGCATCACTGAAGGAATCCCATGTAGGGGCGACCACAAATATTGCATATTCCTCTATGGCCCTTTGCTCAGAGTAAGTATCCCACCAGTCCTTAACATGGAGGGTGACCTTGAGGAGTGCAAAAGTAATATTTTCCCTATCGAAAAAATTGTGGACCAAAAAATACCCTTCGAGAAGATTCAACCATTTATCTACAACATCTACATCTATCATTCCTTCAAATAATGGAATATAAAAATTTGCATGTACCTTGAAGGGGGTTGTATGGCCGCTTGATGAAGATGTGTCTCATGTTGGAAGCCGTCAACAGATCTGTGCAAAGTTATCCATCATTTAATTCCTTTTCCGCGTAAGGGCTTCCTCGAGCAATCGTTTAAAAGGATCTCTTGCTCCATCATCTTTCTTCTCTTCCCCCATGAGTTGTTTGTTGGGTATGTCTTATATTCTTTTCCCGAGTAGCAATGTATGAGAGTATGCGTCGGGTGCAAAGGGGGGTTAGAGGGGGGGCTACTAGGCCCCCCCGCGAGGGGTGGAGCCCCCCACGTGGAGGTCAGGGGGCAGCGCCCTGGAAAAAAAAAAAATCTTCCTCGGGAAACGTGTCATGTATTTAGGTGGTTTTTTCGACACATGGTTTTTGCCGATGGTTTTCTATTTCCAGTTAAGGAATTAGGGTTTTGGACTAATCCAGGTCATTGGGTTAGGGTTTTGGATGCTTCTGGATCCTATATGTATATTGTATTGTAAACAATGTAACACAATGAATGAATATAATATATGTTGGTTTTCCCGGTTTGGGTTTCCAGGGGAAAAATCTTTGTGTAATGTTTGTATTTGCCATTGTATCTTTTCTGTTCTTTTATGAATATTTGTTTACAGTAGACATTGTACAAGGTTATAGTTTACATTTGGTATCAGATCTTTATTGGCTTCAGGGGGACGCCTTTGTGGTCAAGGGTTTGGCTCGGGACTGTGATAAGCCTTGTTACAGTGGGAGATCTGCGGTATTGTTTTTCAAGTGAAAAGAAATGGAAAGCAATTCGAAGATGGAGATCGAGAAGTTTAATGGGAAAATATTTGAGTTGTGGAAGCTCAAGATGGAAGATCTTTTGGTGGACAGAGATCAGTGGATCACGGTAGATCCAGGTACTGCACCTACAGGAATTTCTGCAGATGACTGGAAAAAGATGGATCGGAAGGCAAAGAGCACAATCTGACTGTGTCTCTCTAATTCATTATTACTGAATGTTTCATAGGAAGCTACAACCAAGGATTTATGGGAAAATTTGGGGAAGTTGTATCAGTCTAAGTCCCTGGTAAATAAACTATTCGTGAGAAAAAAGTTGTATAACTTGAGGATGAGAGATGGAGACTCGGTGGCAGAGAATTTGAACGCCTTCAATACTGTGGTAAGTCAGTTAGTATCTGTTGAGATTAAAATTTCAGATGAAGATAAATGTATCAGTTTGTTGTGTTCTTTACCAGACTCGTGGGATAGTCTGGTTGTGGCCATAGGTAGTAATACAACTTCTTTGACGTTTGAAGAAGTGGTCTCATCCTTGTTGTCGGAGGAGATGAGACAAAAGAATATGGAAGGACATAGCACAGACGCATTATTTGCAAGAGGGCGTTCCCAGGAAAGAAATAGATCTAATTTCTCAAGTGGGAGATCTAAATCTAAGGGTAGATCTAAATCTCCTGGAAAGTTTGTAAGGGTATGTTGGAGGTGTGGAAAAGAAGGGCACTACAAGAAGCAGTGTAGATCCAAAGTTGAGAAAAAGAAGGGA